>VZTL01061748.1:10635-26703 GCA_013400535.1 Scopus umbretta | reverse complement strand
GGGGGGGGGAGCCCGGCCGGGGCCGCATCCAGCCTCCCCGCCCGTCCCCTGCCATCCCTGTCGCCAGCGTTGCTTCCCAGTGGTCTTCACCGGCTTTCTCCCTCCTCCAGCCCAGCCCAGGGCTTCCTGCCGGGCCTCTCCAGCTCACATCTGGAGGGAGGGGGACTGGGAGATGTTACCCTCTCCCTCCCCAGCACTTGCTCCCTGTACATTTTCGCCAGCATCTGGCCGAATTTTGCCATTTCTGGGATGTCAGCTCCTGGGGGTGGATTGTGGCACGGAGGGGGGGGGGGGCGGGCTCTGCCCTGGCCTAAAAGCTGGAGCCCCACCGCGATCTTCAGCAGCTTGATGGAAATAAACGAGGGGCACCCACGAAATCGCCGCTTGTCCGGGTGTTCACAGCACGCTGCAAGCCTGTTATTTCCCGAGCAACTAATAGTAGCTGTAGGGCAGCTCCTTGCCTTGTTAAAATCATAAATGGGGTTCCTTAATTGCCAGCAGCTTCGCTGGCGGTGTTAGGCACCTGACACCCGCTGCTGTCCCCAGGCTTTTGGACTTTTGGTCGGCTGTTGCTTCTGCAGCCGGCCGTGTTTGAAAGGCACGGGAGAGCTCCTGTGCGCGTCTTGTCTGCGTGTTTCTCTCCTTTTCTGTGGCAGGCGTTATCTGGAGTGGTTTCCCTCGTTTAGATCAGGGAAATCACAGACTCCAGCCTTTCTGTTCCACCTCCGCCTAAGCTTTCATCTCTGCTTCAGTACAGGAGATGAGGGGAGGAAAGACAGGAGGGAGAGGGAATCTTTCCAAGGTGAGGAGGAAGTTTTCCCCTTGGACAGTGGCTGCACCTACCCCAAGGGATGATAAATGACTTGGCTGAGTGACTGCAGGAAAACAAGACTCTTACGTGACTTATACCAGCTCCTCTGGTCCAGGCTTTCCAGAGCGGTAAACACGCTGTCTGCCTCCCTGCGTATACGATCCCGTTGTCTTCCTCGTGCCTGTGGTTTTGGGCCTATTCTGGGCGTCCGCAAACACGGGGCAGACCTGTTGGCATATTTACGTGTTTATTTTGAAAAATGTTTGTCCGCCCCGTCCCGTTGAAATTGTTGTCTGGGGTTCAGAGGTCTCGCCAGTACACGGGCTGTGCTCGAGGGAATAAATTACCCGTCCTTGCGCACGTGCGGCTCATTGCACGAACACAGCTGGGTTTCTGAGCTGCAGAACTGGCTATCGAGCGGCGTGCTGCGAGCGGTATTTCTCTGAATCGCTCCGAGCGACTTTCTTAAGTCATCTGGAGGATTGTCATGAGCTCAATTTCACAGATTGGCTGTGGAACGAGCAGCTTGAAGGAAGAAAAGCGCAGCTAAAAGCTCAGATCTGACGTGTGCGTTAAATATTTGATCGCGTGGGGGTTTCTGTCGGTAGTGCTACAGAAACCCCATCTGGACCTGGGTTACGGGGCTCCCTCTTTGGGTGCGTCGTCCTGCTGCGTCGTGAGGGGCAGTCTGCAACACGTGTGCCTCTTTCTTGAGTTCCCTTAGCACATTTTAAGTCGTTTTTTCTGGAACAGAGTCCAGGTGTCGTTGGAAGTTACTTCTTGCTGTTGCCATTTCCACGTAGCCTGTTTCTTTGAAGGGGCTGTTGGAGCCTTGGCGTTTGGAAGCACGTTAGGAGCTGTATTCCTTATGTAAATGATTTCCTGGATAGGCAGTCCATTTTCACGTCGCCAGTGACCTTCCTTGAAAGCCGCTCTTCAATGGCAGAGATTATAAATTGGAAGAGCGGTTACAAGGCGGGCAGTGTTTCTGAACTTTACAAAGACCTCTTGTTTGCGTTTTTCATATAAAACCGTAGACGCTTGCGGAATACATGTACTTCTCATCTACTTTGTGTGTCTAAAAAGATGCCGAAGTGCTTACACGCAACAGTCGGGTATTACTTTTCAGGAAGCCCTCTACTGATCCATGTGCCGTGAATAAGTGGAGTTGTCTGCAGAGTGTGCCTTGTATGGTGTCGTGCTTCATCTGCAAAGAAACATCGACCGACTCGTTCGTGAGAATCTGATCAGCAGGAAAGAGAGGGATGGGAAAGGTGTGGGAGACAACAGAACTGTCACACAGGAGAGATCTCCTCCTGTGTTAGCTGGCCCTACCTGGCAGGGACACCTCGGCGCTTGGTTATTTCATGCGCAACTGGTCCAGGAGAAGGTCCGGGTGTGCTGGACCCTGCCCGTGTGCCAGCTACACGGAAACACAGCCGCAACGAAACTCCGTGGAAAGGTTAGGATGGTCAGGCAGCTTGAGCGTAGCATGGGGAGAGCGCATCAGAGAAAACAACATGGGGATTGTGGCTCGCGGGGTTACAGCTCTCTGTTTTTCCCATCAATCTTGGCACGGTTGAGAGTACCGCAGGACTTTGGTGTAGTTTGTCAGCCGGTGGATTGGGGAAACCTCTCCAGACTCCCCGGCTGCAGAGAACAGGCAGCAGATGTACGCAGCTACAGGTAACGAGGTTACGCGGACAAATAACACCAGGAAAGTGCTCCTGGATTCGTGCGCGGTCAGGCTGGTTTTCTGTGTGACCGGTGCGCTTTGCCATTCCCCCTCCCGTCTTTCAGCGTTTCGCAGAGCGCGCTTATTCCCTGTGTCGTTACTGCTCACGTGGCCGTTGGGGGATGTCTTGACCGTGTCTGCGCGCGAGGAGCCGAGCTTTGTTTTTACCTTTGCGCGGAAGCAAGCAGGTCAACACCTGGTGCGCAGTCAACACGTACCGTCTCTCTCTGTGTGTGTATGTGCACGCGTGTGCTGCTGCAGTTGATCCTTCGAGGATGCGTTTTGAAAGGTCTGGCCGTGGAGAGGTGCGTGGGGCTGTCGGAGATGGCTTACCTAAATCCTGCTTTTGGCGGCTAAATCCAGTGTTAAGGTTAGGGAATGCTTCAGGAGATGCCTGTCTGATTAGCGGGGTGAAAATCCAGGGCGAGTGCAAAGGTCGGGGTGTAGACACCACGTCCAGGCAACTTTCAGTTACAAATAAACTGTTAATAAACTCAGGCCTAGGAGGTGATGTGAGGCTCTCGTTGCTTTAGTGTCTTGGCTTATTCATTATCCAAATGGCGATAATATTTAAAAAAAAAAAAAAAAAAAAAGAGAGAAAAATAAGTCTCGCTAGTAATGACTCTCGGTTGAACTTGATGTGGGGTAGAATGTCCTGGTGGCACCGAGCACAAAGTTAATGGCCTTAATGGAAGTGAGCTAAACCCCCCTCTGTTTAAGGAACCCTCGTCAGAAGTGCAGGCAGTACTCGCTTTCTTGAGCGAGAGGATGCCTGTGACCGTCTGATCCTGGTGCAACACGTGTTGGTTTTAAAAAGGAGTATGATTCTGAGTCCTGCCTAAAATAGTCGTTCAGGTTATTAATACGTGGCTTGCCGGGTCATTTCTGACAGGAAAACAGAGGCTGTATGTCTCGTCCCGCCATTGTCTCCTGCTAAACCAAATATTGGCGTGCATCCATCTCCTCAGGAAGGCTGTTCACCGCCTCGTGTCAACAGACGGAGCGCAAGAGAAGTGGCTGTTTTCGCTGCCTCGTTGTTTTCTTACACCACCTTTGCAACTCTTGCGCCGAGACGGGGAGGACTGCCGATCCATTGGTCTCGGCAGCGCGATCTGGCCGCGGTTCCCGTTGCAGAGGCCGCGGTTCGCCACGTAAACGTTGCTTTGCGGAAAGGTGCTGCCGCACCTCTGGAGCTGAGGTTTCTCTGTGCGCTTTTTTTAAAGATCCCGTGACTTGGGCTTAACAACAACAACAACAAGACCCACCCGTGGATCAAGGGGGATCTTCGTCGCGGAAAATGTCAAAATCCCACGTCGGAGCAGGGGTTCGGGTTCTGTTTGTGCGTGCTGGAGGAGGCTGATCCTTTCAAATGGAGGAGGACGGGGGGATGCCCACACTTGGGCATGTTTGCGCTTGGTTTTTTCAGGCAGATCGAGTGCTTTCAGACGATGAGTCCCTTTTGAAAAGGAACTGACTAAATATTGGGTAACGCGTTTGCTAAACACCAGATTGAGCTAGGGAAATGGTGCTTGGTGAATGACGACTGCGTGACTCCCGTTGCTATACGTGGAAATCCATTTGGTAGGTGGAGTTGTCCGCATCTTGGCTTTGCGTTCGGCTTGGAACCGGGGTGAGATTTTCGAAACTTTGGTGGGGCTGAGGACAGGCGCTGTCATTGCCCGCTGTCGGCGAGCAATTTCTGCCCCGTGGCTCCACGAGTCAGGACGCAGTCCTGCCGCACGCTTCGTTGCGACGGCCTAACCTGGCGGGTTGGGTGTTGGGGGAACGACTTTGGGCCGCGTTTGCTCGGTTACCGATGAGCAGACCGGAGCCTCACGGCGGCTTCTAACTTTTTGTTTCGTCCTATAGATACGTGGGGAACCTGTCGAGAGACGTGACCGAAGCGCTCATTCTCCAGCTGTTCAGCCAGATCGGACCGTGCAAAAACTGCAAAATGATAATGGATGTAAGAGCTAATGATTTTCACGGTTCTCGTAGCTAATGGCTTTGGGCCGTGCTCGTGTGTTTCAGGATGCCACTGGAAACACGGCATGACCGCGTTAAAGGGGTGTAATAAGGCGGGAGATGGAGTCACGGTCGTGCAGGACATGGTCGCGTAGTTTTGGCATCGTTTCTGCCTCGTAGCTGACGTTAAATTTAAGGATGGGTGGATATTGTGAGAGGGAGCGAAGCAGGTTAATACACCTGGGTGCTGTAGAGGAGATAAGTTCCTCCTTGCCATACTTTTACCTTTCTAAAGCGGAGCTGAAACCTCCTGGCATGGTGTTAAGTGCATTGACTGCGGTCTCAGTGTAAAAAAGCCTATCTGTTTCGAGACGTTTAGGCGGAATGAATAAGGAGCCACGTATAATAGCGAGGGTACAGTTCGGAGAGGGGTGTATCAGTAATCCTTTTGTTTGTTTCTTTTATCAGACAGCTGGAAATGATCCGTACTGTTTTGTGGAGTTCTATGAGCACCGGCATGCGGCTGCAGCACTGGCTGCTATGAATGGCCGGAAGATAATGGGTAAGGTAAGCTGTCGTGTCGACAGGGTGAGTTGGAGTTGAGAAAACAGCCTGTCTGGGGTGGTGCGGGTGAAATACCTGTGGGTGAAACATCACCTGAGACGAAGCGGATACGCTGCAAACGCTAGGCACTCCGTTCGGACGGAGGTCTTAACGTGACACGACTGACAGGAAGAGCTGTTTTGACTGTCGTAGGAAGAATGCAGAGGGAGGTGGGGGTGTCGAGCTGGGGAGGGCTCAGAGACAGCGGGCGGAAGGAAGGTTTTAACTCTGCCGACCTTACCAGGGTAAGGTCTCTCTCCCTCCAACCCTGAAAAAAAAAAAAAAACAACCCAAAAACCCAAAACCAAACCCCCAACCAAACCGAACTGCCAGACTGGGTCCGTTGACCATCTTTGCTCTCAACCAGCGGAACACCGTTCGGAAGCGCGAACCCTCTCTCCCGAGAAACACGTCTTAAACTTGAGCTTTCACCCCAAACTTCCACGCCTGCTGCCCCTGTAGCGTCAGAATTAAGTGCTGGAGGTATCTGAGCCTAGCTGGGATTTGCTTGATCTAACGTGAGCGACTGACGTTTGCAGGAGGTCAAAGTGAACTGGGCGACGACCCCCAGCAGCCAGAAGAAAGATACCAGCAGTAAGTGTTGCTAACGCTTTGAGTACGGCTCTGATTTGTACGAGTAGCTTTTAAACATAAACAGTAAGCATCGTACAATTATATGCAGTAATGTTTTGATCGTAATCCTAAGATATTATTTAATGTGTTTGTGTTAATAAACTTAAGAACAAATCTAATCTTTGTCATCAGGTAGTACCGTTGTCAACACACAGCGTTCACAAGGTAATTGTATCTTCTTAAACATAAAATGAAATCTCTCAAGGGCATTCACTAACCACCTGAAGCTATGTATGGGGTTTTTGTTCGTTACGAATTTATTTTTTATGGCCAGACTTCCCTTTCGTTTCTCTGTAGCATCAGAAAGTGATTCGGCGTCCTCTGTTTAGTTCTGGTGCGAACCTCCAGCCGCTTGTCCCGAGTGCAATTGTGGAAAAAAAACCCAAAAACAAAACCCCCAAAATCCCTTGTCCCCGGCTATCGAGGCAGCGTAGTCGGCTCCCTGTGAGGCTGCAGCACGCGCTCCTGCAGACAGGCTCCTTGGGAGTATCTAGACGGCTCCCAAAATTGGGCTCCACCGCTCCCGGCTCACAGCGAGCCTACGGATTGCTGCTTTGAAGTTGTGCAGGCCAGTGGGGCTAAACTGCATCAGCCCCCGAGCGGACTCGAGCGTTTCGTACCTGCTGTAGTACAAATGAGCCTGTATATTGCTAGGATGGTATGTGACGTACTGTTTGATTGTAGTGGAAAACTCCTTAGATACGGGGCTTTGGTTTCTCTTCGGTGCGTGGTTTTTATGGCTCCGATACAAATCGAAGGGATTACTGTTTCCATTCTGTTGCCTTCAGTCTTAGTTCCCTTGCACGTGGATTCACGCACGTTGAATTCACGTGGATTCACGTGGTGTATTGGCTGGGCGACCGAAACTTTTGAGAACTCAAATGCTTTAACAGCAAACTGTTGCAACGCGAGGTTTGTTTTTTTTTGGTTTTTTTTTTTTTTGATTTGTTCTTCGCAGCCGACGGTGTTAAACCAGACCTCGTGGGTAGGTTCAAAACACGTCCTGCTCTAGAATGAGCGTAATCCTGCGTGTCTTGATCAGTTGATCAGATTTGGAACAGCTAGCCATCTCTGGCCATGTCGAAGTTTAACACTGGTACAGGGAGAGAAAGATTTTGGTGTCGTCTCGGCACGTGAAGTAAATCTGTTTTAAGACTGTGTACGGTAAATGCTGGCTGGTCTTAAAAGCAGTTTGTAAAATGCAAAACGTAAATGCCGTATGTCAGCGTAGTATCCTTAAAACCGCTGACGCCGTAGCGCTGCCGAGCGAAGGATCCGTTAGGAACAGCAGTACCTTCTGTTTCGTAGTACACTCCAGTCCTCGTGTAGTTCTTAATAGTAGCTGGAAAGCCGTGCTGTGTGAGAGGGCTATGCTCCGTGTGCGTGTGCGCGCGGCCAGGGGGTCGTCTTCAGACGTTAAGATCTTTTTTTTCTCTTTTTCCCAAAAAGACCATTTCCATGTCTTTGTCGGAGACCTCAGTCCAGAAATTACAACTGAAGACATAAAAGCAGCTTTTGCGCCATTTGGAAGAATATCGTAAGTAATTTCCTAGGGCAAATAAACTGAAAGTTATCTCTCCTAAATGGAGGCAGCCTTATGTTTCAGTAAGTAAAAAATGAGAGTTGTGGCAGTGCAGGAATATATACACTCATCTGTTCATACAGCGACTTGAGTCTGAACGGCCGGGCGTTAGGCAGGGATGTGTAACCCGATTCCTTTATAGTAGTTCGTTCTGCTTTCCGAGAAAAGTTGCATCCAACTTGCATTTGTTTTGCCTCGTTTGGCAAAGCAACGCTGGAAAAAATTGACTCCTAAACCTGGGGTTTCGTGCATTTCACTGGCCCGCTCGGCGATCAGATCACCGTCCCGCTGTACGGGAGGAGTTTGTGACCGAGTCCGTTTGCACGTTCACGTCTTGTGAGGCTTTGGATTTTTTCTTTTTTTTTTTTGTTAGCTGTGGTGTGCCGGCCACCGGTAGCCAATGTTTTTTTTTTTGTTTTTTTTTTTTCAGCTAAATTCCCATTTCCCACAAAACGAACCTTTTTTTAGCACAAGACTCCTCGGGGCACCCGGAGGCTGCAGCTAGAGCGGCCTCGAAGCGTTTGGCGCTGGGTCAGCGTAAGCCCTTGACCCGAAGGGCTCGGCCAAAACCACGGGGCGTCTCGGGTCAAGGAGTTGCGCTCATCCCAGCGGTGCAGAGCGATGGTGTACCAAGCGAACGTGTTACAAACGGGGAACGGTGCTTGCAGGTCTCCACCTGCCAGTTTGTTGTATTCAGGGTGTAGCAGAGTAAGGAGCGGTTCGTTCATTCCATCCTCCAAATGTAAACCATTAATTTTCCTTGTAGTGTTGTCTGTACTGGACATTGAAGTTTCTTGATGGTGATGTAAGAGAACATAGAGTGCTTTGGAGTGTTGGGTAGTGAAGCATTTAATTGAAGTAAGTTTGTTTTTTGTTTGTTTTTTTTTCCCCCTCAGAGTCCAGTGTATTACTCTTTTTAATGCCAGCTTGATTTCCTCTTATGATAAGGTTTAAAAAAAAAAAATATATATATATATATATGTGATCCGAATGTGACTTGCTTCAGACAACTATAATGCTTGACTGCATCTTTTGTAATTGTCATCTAGGAGACGCAGAGGGTCGGACTCCTAAGGAGAGTCAATTTATCCTCTGGCCGAATGCGGTCTGGACGGAAGGGACGAAGGGACTCTAAAGTAGATCTGAACTGCTGGAATGAGCGCGAAAGGGGGGCAGTAATAGACGGCCGCGTTGGTGGGACCACAGCGGAGCTGTGACGGAGGGTTTCCCCTCGCTCAGTCAGCGCTGGGTTTCCGAGGCGACAGTTTGACGGACAGTCGCTTTTCACAAACGACACCCCCCCCCAAAAAAAAAGCGAAATCCTGAGCCGGAAGCAAAAAGAAAAAAAAAATAAAGCTGGGGGAGAGTATAAAATCACAGTGAACGTCGGGCCACGGTCCGTATTTCTGGGGCCGTGCCCGCTGTCCCATCTTTTCCAGCAGAGCTTTTTGGACGCAGAGCTGTTGCTGCGTGGTGGTGGTGGTGACGGGGAAGGGGCAGCGATGCTCTTGCTTTTGGGGTACTCCGCGCACGGCTGTAGAGCTAACGCATGGGAAACTCGCGGTCTGCCCTGGCTCCAACTGACTGTCCGAAAGGAAGCTCAGTTCTTTTCCTCCCGCAAAAGTAGTAGGTGAAGAGTTGTCCCCCTAACGACTATTTTGAACTCTCGTTCCAAAACAGAGGGGTTAAATAAAGCCGAAGGGACCTAAATTTTCTCCCTGTTTAAATTTGACCTGGAAAAAGTACTGCTACTGTCTCTTGAAGTTACCTGACCTGACCTGTTCTTCATCGGTGACTAGTTTTTGGGAATGTGGTGCNGGTGGGTGGTCTCACAAAGAGGCAAGAAATAACATTTCTTACCCTAGCGTTGGGAGAGGTATTTTCCTCGGGCCTTCGGCGATGGCGTCGGCGCCGTGGGCTCACGCGGGCCAGGATTAGGCTTACGACGCAGCACTTGCGGTTGCTGTAAAGCTTGACAAAACCGGTGTCACGACCCTTCTCTTCATTGTGACTTTTCCCGCCAGTCTCGGAATGCTAAATGTTGTGCACACGTTAACGCTAGTTTCTCTGAACCCTATTATTTTGTACAGCCGTAAGTTACATTGCATGACTTTCTGACTGGTTTTATGTCGTTGTTTCTGTTCTTTTAATGCCTGTATATGTGGGGCAAAGGAGGGGAGGAGAGGGTGGCCTGTACACGAGAGCATCTCGACCCTCTGCTAACTTGTACACAAATTGCCTGAGAAACGCCGTAGAATGGCGTTCCACAAGTGGGGTTTAGCTCTTGTAGCTGGGTTCTCATTTTTAACTCAATCTCAAATAATAGGGCTCTGGTTATTTTGCAGAGTGTCTCTGAAGAATGGACAGAATTGCCATGGCTAACTACAAGCTACAGTTCACAGTGGACAAACGTTGTAGTTTTCTTATTTCCTTTTATAAATTTTTTTTTTTAATTTATTTTTTGCTTTTTTATATCTTGTAGTTTCCAATCAGTCCTGTATGATTGCTGTTGTACAAATGCAGTTTAAATGATGTGTAATATGTAGTTTAAGACATGAATGTTGCGGTGTTTTATTTTCTTCAATAATTTCTGAAAATGTCAATCTCTCAAAATTTACAGCTGCCCACAGTCCAAAAAGGGGGTAACGAATTGACCCGAGAAAATTAAAGAATTCAGTTAACAGGCGACGTATGCCTTTTAATTCCTATCTTTTTTTCATTTTTTCTATTTAATATTTTGAATGAGTANGCAACACTTTATTGCAGCATTGGCAAAGGTCAGATTTCTGAAGCTGGTGAAGATCGGGCGGCATTTCCGTTATGAAATGTTACAATTTTACAAGTCTCTCTTCCTACATGCAGAAACCAAAAACAGTGGTAAAAAGGATTTTAAAAGAGCTAGAAAAAAGAATTAGTAGTAACATACAGATGAGCTCCTTAACTCAATTAACTACCTCTACCTGAAAGCAAACAAAAAACTATGCTAATAAATAACAGATTGTCAGAAACAGACCAAGAAACCTCATTTCTACTTAGAAAAAAATAAAAATTCTACTTGTTTCCAGTTTTTTTTTTTTTTTTTAAAACTTTTTTTTTGTTTGGTTTAAACTTAGTTTTTTTTTTTTTTTTTTTTTTTTTCTCAATGACACCGAGGTTGAACTACTGCATGATTAGCGCATAAGAAATTTTGGTAATTCTTTGCATCTGGATTTTTTTAATCACTGTAAAAGCACACTTTCATTGTGGTTTCCTTTTATGCTTGCTGTACGCATGTTTTCACTTGTTCTCAAGTCTTTATTTTTAAAGTTTTCAGTTGAGGGTAAGTAGAGATGAGTTTTTCCACCCCTCCCTCTATAGGCTCTTCAGAGCAAACCAGTCTAAGCTTACCAAAGTGGCTCTTCTCAGGCAATTTGTAACATATGACCCAAATTNTTTTTTTTTTTAATTTATTTTTTGCTTTTTTATATCTTGTAGTTTCCAATCAGTCCTGTATGATTGCTGTTGTACAAATGCAGTTTAAATGATGTGTAATATGTAGTTTAAGACATGAATGTTGCGGTGTTTTATTTTCTTCAATAATTTCTGAAAATGTCAATCTCTCAAAATTTACAGCTGCCCACAGTCCAAAAAGGGGGTAACGAATTGACCCGAGAAAATTAAAGAATTCAGTTAACAGGCGACGTATGCCTTTTAATTCCTATCTTTTTTTCATTTTTTCTATTTAATATTTTGAATGAGTAGGTAGAATGTGTTGGCAAATAGCGAGTTTAAAAATTGCATGGTTAAAGAGAGCCGTTCAGCTAATGTTAGTCAGCTACGTGCCTTAAGTGATTCTTTTGAATAGCTGCTTTGACCATGCTTTGTGTCTTAACAGTCTGTAAAAGCATTTTGAAGCGGGAGCCAACTGTCGTAAAGTACATACCGTTTGTTAGAGAAGCTATTGATTTGCATGTTTACACAATTAAGTTTAATTTTGCTACTACCTGGCAAAGCAGTAGTAAAGTTCTGTTTAGAAGAGAAGCCTTTTGCTTTGACTGTGTTGCTGGTGCAATAAACAGTTGACGTTAGTAAAGGTGAAACGTGAAACTAAGCTGTACGTGTGACTCGAGTTGTCGTTTTGGCGGGGTCGTCTTTTGACGGCGCTGAACTGGCTCCCGTTTCTGCTTTTCTAGAGACGCGCGTGTGGTTAAGGACATGGCGACGGGCAAATCGAAAGGATACGGCTTCGTTTCCTTCTTCAATAAGTGGGTAAGCTGCGGCACGGTCTGGAGCGGCCCTGGAAAGCGGGCGGTGATTTTCAGCGGCCGGTACGGGGAGGGAGCGGCGTCGGTCCCCACCTCTGTCCGGCTTCGGTTCCCCTGCCCGTCGAGGGAGAAGCTTTTCTCCCCGTTTTTGGAGACGCGCTGCTATTGTTTTAGCGTTTGCAAAGCACGTGGCAAGCCGCGTCCCAAAGAGCGACGTACAGGCCTGACAGAGGGTGACGGTACATCTGGTGTAGCTCGAGGGGGTCTTAGACGTGCTCGGTGGGGCCCAGCAGCGTCCTTCGTCCTGCCTAAACCCACTGCTTCTGAAGTGGGAATTTCTTCCGGCGCGCTGCAGGCGTCGGACGGGGCGGGCGCGTGGCGATGCCGTTCCTCTGGCTCTGTGGCAAGAGGAGGAGACGCCGATGGCGGGTTTTTCTTCTCTCCCTCTCCGCCGGACAGGATGCGGAGAATGCGATCCAGCAGATGGGCGGTCAGTGGCTCGGTGGAAGGCAAATCAGAACAAACTGGGCGACAAGAAAACCTCCGGCTCCCAAGAGCACATACGAATGTAGGTTCCCAGTTATTTGCATCTTCGCAAACCTCCCGCCACACCCCTAAGGAGGAAGAGAAAAGGGCGAGCTGCGAGCCGTGGAGATCACGGGAGGAGGGAAAGCGGGCACTAAAAGCGAAGGCTCTCTCGAACGGTTTCGAACCTCCTCAGTAAAGCAGCGTCCTTAGCTACGGCGACTGTATTACCGCTACGGGGGGGATTCCCTTGGCTTCTGCACGCTCCGGTTGGAAGCTTGCTTTCTCTCTCTAGACAGCCAGGACGACTCTGGCTTTTTAACTTTGCTCCCTCGCTTTTAGGGCTTTTCTGTTGCGATGCAAAGCGGGACTGTGTCAAAGAGAGCAGTTCCACTGGAGAGATGTTAAATTGGGTGTGTAAGACCTTCTCGATAGGCGTCTGCAGCTTGCGCTCAACACCTCGTGCCAGTCGGGATTAGAGTTTCTACCTAATGTGTGTCTGAGCCACTGAACAGCTCTGTAAAATCTCTTTAAGCAAACGCCAAACAACTGTCTTACGACGATGTGGTCAATCAGTCCAGCCCGAGCAACTGCACCGTGTACTGCGGAGGTGTTACTTCGGGACTGACAGGTATCGTGGCTTCAAACGACCGTCACGTTGACTGCGTCGGAGTAACGCAGCGGTCGGCCCGTTTTGACGCTCTTCTTTCTTCCCGCTTCAGAACAGCTAATGCGCCAGACCTTTTCTCCCTTCGGGCAGATAATGGAAATTCGAGTCTTCCCAGATAAAGGCTACTCCTTCGTACGGTAGGCTGGCGCGCGGTGTGCGCGTTGACGAATTTCACAGGGACGACGGGGTCGCGGCGGAGCGTGGGTGGGCGTGCGCCGAATTGGAGGGCGTGCTTTCCAGCAGCCCGTTCTGACGGCAGCCTGATCTGAGGAGCGAGTTGCGGCTTGTAGCGCGCTCGGCACACGTAGGAAAACCCCCTTAAGCCGGTCTAAACGGGCGCAGCGCCCTCCATCGTGAGAGATCTCCGCCTGGTCCTCTTGTGTCATTTCGCAGCGGAGCTACTGAGGCAGACAGTCAGGTTTCAGGGTTGTTCTTCCAGAAGCATCCTCATCTCTCTGTTGTCGAGGTTCCAGATAACAAAAAAGTTAATTGTAAATTGACTCGCTCTCCTTGCCGCTGAATTTTCCGATTAGTTTAGGGAGAGTTAGGACACTGAGGCGGCAAAAGCGACCGTAGCCTAGCGGTCCCCGCCGCCCGCTGCGGGGGTGACGGGAGAAACTTTCTGCCGTCGGGCTGGTGTTCTAACAGAGCCCAAATCCCTGCTGAGCTAGCGGGGACTAACTCTGGGGGTTGCTTCTGGCTGTTCCTCGCCGAGCGCGTCGTTCATGTCGGCACGGCCCCTGTTTCGACAGGTTTAACTCTCACGAGAGCGCCGCGCACGCCATCGTTTCCGTCAATGGAACAACTATAGAAGGACACGTAGTGAAGTGCTACTGGGGCAAGGAGACGCCAGACATGATCAGTCCGGTCCAGCAGGTCAGAACTTCTCCTCTGCTGAAGAGGATGGCTTTGCTCGTTAAGTCTAGAAACCCGTTAAGCGGCCATAAAGTCTGCGTGCCTGCCATTTTGAGACTCGGCGTAGCACGCGTCGCCTACGTTACGGCTTACTTCATCGGAGCGTAATTTCTCCGAAGTACAATCAAAAGATTTTTAAAACCTGTGGAACGTGTGCCGACTCTTGTTACGTTAAAAACCCATGCTGTGAAATTCCGGAGAAAGCTCGCACAATACCCTCCAGCCCGCGGCATGTCTTCTCTGGCGTGAAGGCGGCCGGAGCTACCGCTCCTGTTCCCTGATCCCTGCGGATATTTGAGGGGGTGACTGCGTGGTTGGACGGGGAGGGGAGAGAGGGGCGACGGGGCGCTCTGGTAATTAAACGCTCGTTAACTGAAAAGGGGTGCCCGGCTGAACAGCGGCGTGGCCGCTTTCGGTTGTCGTTTTAGCGAGCAGAGTCGCGAGCCCGCGTGGAGAGGCGGGCTCGCGAGGTGACGCGAATCGCCGCTTTCTCAGGCGCCGCTTAACACCCGGGCTGTTTGCCCTTTGCAGAACCAGATCGGCTACCCGCCGGCGTACGGGCAGTGGGGCCAGTGGTACGGCAATGCCCAGATCGGTCAGTACGTGCCCAACGGCTGGCAGGTCCCCGCCTACGGGATGTACGGGCAAGCATGGAATCAGCAGGGCTTCAAGTGAGTATTTGGGTGCTTTTTTTGCCGGTTTCCCCCGGGGCCCCGGGGAGGCGACAGTCCCGAGTCGGTAGCAGCGTAAAAGCCGCCGAGACGTTCTCCTCCTTACATGGAGACTCGGGATGAGGAGCGTGTGTGCGGTTCCAGGATGGCCCCGCTCGGAGCGCGACCCGCTCGGGCACCCCCGTTCCCCGTTAAGTTCTCCCTCGTTACCGACACGTTTGCCTAACGAACTGTTTCCCCTCCGCTTCCCCGACAGTCAGACGCAGTCTTCGGCAGCGTGGATGGGCGCCAACTACAGCGTGCAGCCGCCGCAGGGGCAGAATGGGAGCGTGATAACCAACCAAACGGGATACCGCGTGGCGGGCTTCGAAACGCCGTGAGGAGGGAGAGGACTCTGGAACCGGCAGGGCCGCCGGGAGCGTCACGGAGCCTTCGTCGACCGCCGAGATTGATCAGATCGAGCGTCAGATATGATGTATTTATTTAAGAGAGAGAGAGAGAGAAAAGAAAGGAAANAAAAAAAAAAAAAAAAAAAGAAAAAAAAAAAAAAAAAACGAAAAAGCTTTTTTAATCATGAAATTGTCATCTGCGGTGTTTAAAAAAAAAAACAAAAGAAAACAAAAATCACACAAAACGAGATGCTGGATGTCTGCCGACTTTTGCCTTCTTTTTCCTCTTTTATGTGTTTCTTAAGATCCACGTTTTTGAAACACAGCAAATGCAGGGACTACTGCCGCTGAAAATTGGGGCAGCAAATTGCACAATGTCAACCTTTTTGTTTTTCTTTCCTTTCCTCGGAAGTAGCGTGCCGTTCTCGTTTGCATTCCGAACGATTTAAAAAGTATTATAAACCGCTGTACAAAAAAAAAAAAAAGAAGCCAAAAGCGTGTGAATCCTGAAGCCGCCGCGTCTTCAGCCTTTGCACCGTCTGTTTGAAAAGAGCCTCTTGTATAAAGCCTCCGTCTCTCCGCTTTTGTTACGCCGGGTTTTTTTGACGAGAAATTATCACAGTTTACATCGGGTTTGTATCTTGGCGCGTTTTTTGGGGTCGTCTTTGCCTTATGACGGGGAAAGGGGGGCGCTCGGCGGGATGGCGCCCGGCTCCCCTCCCGAGCAAGGATTTCCACCCTGGGACAGCGAAAATCCTCTTACTAAAATGTGATGAATTCTTACGAGCCAGCCGGGTTGTTTTTTTGTTTTGTTTTGTTTTGTTTCTGTTTTTTTACCGATTTCTACATTTACATGTACTGATTATGTAAAATATCTTAGCAAATTAATATTTTGCACAGCCGTTAGCCACCTTTGTACGTTTCCTTATTTTAAGGGTAGGACACTTTGACGCGAGTTACGCTTCAAATCCCTGGTTTTTTGGGTTGTTTTTTTTTTTTTTTCCCCCCGCACGTGGATATCAACCAGACGCCCTGTTGGAATACAAAACTTACCTTCTCGTGGTTTTAAAGAATTGTATAAAACTCCCCCCCCAAAAAATATCCCGCCATCATGCTGTGAGAGCGGGTAGCAGAAGGCAACCGGAGTTGTGCGAACTGGGTTTTGGAGGCCAAAAACTAGGTTTTTTGTCCTATTTTCAGAAAGAATGAGGTGGGGGGGAGAAGGAAGGAAGGAAAAAAGGTGTTGGAGGGGAAGCAAAAAAGCAAAAAAACCGAAGTTCCTTGTGTGCTTTTTTTTCCCCTTTTTTGTGTTTCGGGGCGCTGAG
>VZTL01061747.1:4174-18956 GCA_013400535.1 Scopus umbretta | reverse complement strand
CTGGACAGACGAGCTTTACTTTAACAGGACCTTGCACAGTGGTCTGAATTTGATGCTAGGTAGGCTTTCTTTTCTGAAGACAAAGAACAGTTGAAATTGTCACATTTCTGGCCATGAATACATACAAGTTGGAGTTTTACTTACAAAGGCAGAAAAGGTTTGGGTTCCTCTGAGCTCAGCCATGAACTGGTCAGGGAGAATTTGAGTGGTAACTGAGATCGGTCTGTGCTCAGTCGTTCTACTGGTGCAGCATGTCTCCAGTGCCAGGTGATCAACATCCCGTCACAAATAGAAACTTAAAAACAATTCAAAATCTCTCTCTAGCATTTAAAATATTAATTTCACTCTTATTGTACAATATAAAGTATTTCTCATTGACTTTAAAGGATACCTAATCTCATTTCAATTTCTATAACACAAATAGATGAGTGATCTTGATGGAGAGGGGGGAGTAATGCAGAAGTTAGTGAATTCAGTGGAGAGTGATGTAAAGCAAGTGAAGCTGAAATTTTGGTGTCTATTACTTTAAGTTTTATTATAATCAAATAACAGCCATTAAATGGCTCTTCCAGACTCTGAGATGATTCAATCCTCTTGCTTTTAGCTAAAAGAAGAAGAAGAAAAGAAAAAAGGGAAAGTATGCCTGTTCTAGTGACTTTGTTCAGCTGAAGAAGTTGATTTCTCCTGATAACTGCAACAGTTACTTTTCGTTCATTACGGCTGTTTCAGGAATAAAGCTAGAATAATTGATTAAGCAAAAAAAGAACTTACTACTTTGTAAATATCCAAATATTATCCTGAAGCCTTGCAAGAAAGGATTCAAAGATCCCTTTTTAATAGGAACTTTCTTCAGGGAAAAGCTTTGCATACTAGTTTTAAAGACCAAGCTTAACAGATGTCTTCTACTTTTAAATATATTTCAGAACTGAGTTAGTAATTGGACTTTAACCTAGAAAATAGGGTGTCTCATTATTGGTTTTCACCAGTGACGAACCATTATTCTGCCACTCACGTTTTTTGCCTAGTTTAATGGCACAGGATGACCTGATGCTACATTTTCTGCAAGATGACAATTGTCAGCAGAAAGATCACAATTTAAAACTGATTCTTTCTGTCTGACTATCTGGTATGCTGCACTAGACTAAATTAGTATATTTTCTGAGATTGCCTGGTTTTGAGAGCTGTTATATACCTGTGATACCAGACAGACAGACGTTCTGTCTTTGTTGTGAACCACAGTGATCTCTCTAATCAATAGAGATTACCGAGAAAATGTATGACTGCTGGTCCCAACTGACCTGTATAGTAAACCCTGAGCCCTGTGCTCATCTTCCTGGGTGAACTCTGACTCCAACTCTGCATTCCTCCCGTGTTATTTAAAAATGACATTTGTCTGCCAGACGCATGGCATGAGCAATAGCTGTAAAATGTTGCCTAAGGATGGACATGCTACTGAGATAGTTTCACAATTGGGTTAACTTTTCTCTTGCAAGGGAAATACTTTGCATAGCATTTGCCTGAAAACAGCCACTGTCTGTTTCCATTGCCCTTGCCTGGTTTTTATTTTTAACTGTTTTTGTAAAACTTGGATTAATGTGAACTGCCGTCCTTGTTTTTTAATTATTGAATATTTCAGTATGTGTGTTGCTTCACAGGTTTTAACCCTGGCTTGTTTTGGAAGGCAGTAATGTACATTTGTTTTAGGTTACATGATGCCAGTACTGAGTAAAAGCAAGTGATCCTGTCTATATGCAACTATATCATTTTGCAGTATTTTCTATGCTGTTACTTCAGTGGAATACTATGTTAAAATGCTATTCTAGTAATGAAAGTGTAGGTTGTAACCTATAATCTCCTCAGCCATGTCATGCTTCAGATTCTATTAAATGATCCCCATCTTATCTTTTAAATGATCAGCACAGCAAATACTTAGCTCTAAACTTCTGTTTAATTCAGTTGTCATAAACAATCATTTATAAACTCATTCTTCTCCAGCCTGCTGCCAGCTTGTGGAGCAGTGAATTCAGCTGTATCCTGCTATTAAGCTCTGTGCTGT
Organism: Scopus umbretta; assembly: GCA_013400535.1. NCBI lineage: Eukaryota > Metazoa > Chordata > Aves > Pelecaniformes > Scopidae > Scopus > Scopus umbretta. The sequence continues at coordinate 16,900 of VZTL01061747.1, read as the reverse complement.
AATCCAAATGATGGGACAGGAGACAACCTGAGCAAAACTTGATAAGTTAATTCACCGACAGTGCATTTTACTTCCCTGTATTAATGGAGTTTTTTATTCCTTTATTGAATAATAAGTGGTCAGTAAAAACAAGTTGCACTTTAATAAAATTTCCTTTTGATGATGTGAGTGGTATATGTACTAAAAAATCATATTGATTATCAGTTAGATTGCCCAGGAATCTGTATCACCCATGGCAAAAGCCGTATGAGCAATAACTGAACCCAGGTGCTGATGTCAGTGAGTGGGAAGAAGATCACTAATCAGTTTATGGAGTGCAGTCAAAGAGTAGCTGTGTGGAAGGGGCAAGCATCAGGCCCTGGAACTTGACTAATGGAGGTGATCTGCAGTTTGTAAGTCTTTCATTACTGAACAGTTTTCAGCAAGTTGCAGAAACTAGACATGGATGAAACCTACCTACCTGAAACTGTAAGGGGCATGTTATCTTAGAATTGTAGTATCTGTTCCCTCAGATATTATGGGCAAATCTGGCAATGGAAGTAGATAATAATTTTTCTTTCTCCACTCTGGATCTCACAAATGGAAATCTGTTAGGTGGGTGCACCAGTTTTGAGAGTCCAGGTAAGATCATCTGATGTATCCTATTTGTCTCTCATAACACCTATCTGCTAAGCAGTTTCCAAAAGATCTAGTAGACTAAGTGAACCATTAAAAAAGCACCTAGTGATTTTTAATCTCGTATTAAAAAATTAATTTTGGAGATATGGTCTCAATGACTTTTAGTGNGTCTCAATGACTTTTAGTGAAAATGTGTAGAACCTGAATTTGAGAGGATGTTACTGATGCTTTGAAAAGCCCTTACACGTATACCCTTCAAACTCACAAATATGTTTTTCCTCTGACATTTCTGCATCTTATGCATTGTAAGCAGCGACAAAGATAGTATCCCTGATGAGAGCATCTAAAGGGCGTTATTCCACCTCTTTTATATATGCTTTCTGCAGACATACTTTGGAGCCACAGATGTCCATGGCTAGATCTTCTGACTGCACGTAAATGTAAAAAATGTGATAGATTTTCTGTTTGTCTGTCTTTGTCAGACCTCTGTATACCTCATAATTGTAACGACATTAGTTCTGATACAGGTAATGACTTTGTCCAGTGCTTTACAGCTCATAAATTTAAATTAACGTCATGAAATGCAAACACATTTAGAATTAAAATAATTCCTTGGTAGCATGTTAAAATAAACTTTTCTATATAAAGCACTTGCTCTGAAATGTAACAATTGTATAAAGGTTTTTAATTTTTTTTTTATTTTTTTAATTCATGACAGTTTGTATTTCCCCCATTTTATGACAAAAAATGTTTCTCAATGAGGTAAGGTAGTTTCCTTTTTTTTTGTCAGTAGTTTCTTGATAAAAGCTACTCTAACTTCACTTTCTGTTCCCTTGCAATACAAATAAAATAGAGTATCTAGTTTTATTTTAATCAGTTTTAGAAGCATATTGCTCTCCTGTCATCAAGGATGTGAGATTTGCCAGATATGACTGGCATAGTTCAGCCTGAACTCCAGCTGTAGAGCTTCGACTTTTCCCTGCCTAAACTTTTCCTTCAGATGTAATCTTGATGTGGATTTTGTAACACCTACATAAGCATATCAGATATATGCAGTGCAATATCTAATAAAGTAAGATTAGTAAGATTGTTCTTCTGAATAGAAGATGACATGGTAGCAAGTTTGTGTAGATTTCCCTAATAAGTAAAATTGCACTGTAAAAATTATGGGTATTGTAACACATTTTATTCTTAAAACATGCAATGGTTTTGTAGGCTTTTGAAGAATGTTTCCCCTTCCCAAATATTTTAGCATATCTTTTACGAAAGATACTTGTTGTTACTGCTTGTTTCTTTAAACAGAAAAATTTGAACAAGTTTTTCATTTAGGCCCAGGTCAAATTGGTTTGTGTGAGAAAAAAACCCCAAACAAACCAAAACAAAAGCTTGTAAGCCCTGTCTTATTCCTGATCTAGGTAAATATACGAAGCCTAGTATGTAATGTCCTCTACTGTGAAAGGCTTGTGATTGAACATCCCCTTGTGGTGAAGATAGGAGAACCTATAGATGATCTGGTCCATCTAAATGGGTGATTTAAGACAATATTAGCCTTATGAAGGCAGGGTCATAGTATATCAGTGAAAGCTGAGGTAATTTGAGGCCAGGGAGAGGTGTTCATTAACAAAGGGCAAGCTGTACAGCTTTCATTACTTTCAGTGAAGCCACAGAACACTTACTTGCTGTTTAACAAAATTTCCAATCACAGTACCTAGACCACAGCACACCTCTGCAGTCTTGAAGAATCTGTAAACCGCTTTACTAAGTCAATGAAATACTCAGACGTTTGAGAAATTTTCTTCTGGTGTGAAGAACTGAAGCAGATGGGATGTGAGATGGGACCATATAAACTTCAGTACAATGTCTATTCATGAAAAGGCTGAATTAGTTTGCTATTAGCATTCATAGCACTGACTGTTTTCTGAGTGATTTGCTATACAGATGCTATTTTTTTGTTGTCATTGTTGCAGAATATGGGATAAAATTTCCTATGTCAAAGAAGCTAGAATGTGCACTATGTCTGCTATTTGCTAGGCAGCAATAAAGCATGCCGGCCATATGCTGTATATAGTCAGTAGGAACTCAAGCACCTGTTTTCTTCCTGAACTTTGCATTTTATACTGCAAATTTTATACTTCAAATTTTCCTGACTTCACCAGACCAGCATACAATTGTTAGCAAGTCTGTTACAGTGCACAATTTTATTTAAGCATCCTTTTATTAAAAGGGTGAGTTTGTCCAGTCTCTGTCAAACTTTGTGAAAGTAAGTAACAGAATTGTACCTCCATTGATTTGGAAAAAAAAAAAAATAAAAAAAGAAAGAAAATACATTAAAAAAAACCCAGATGTTAATTTAACGTATCTCTATTTTTGCACTTGGATGATAACACTTGGTATGTATTTGGTCCCTGCCTGTGAAAAGGTATCAGTTTATTTTCAGGGGACTGTTATGTTCACAACATGCTTATGTGAACAAAAAGAAATAATTTCAGTGTTCATTGACCATGTTTGGTTTAATACTGGATTGCAGTCATGGCTAAGATGTCCTCCGTAGGTAATGGAGTAATGAATTAGTCTTTCTGTGTGTAGGCATGAGTTATTGCTTATTGCTTTGTGTGTTGGGGTGTGTTTTTTGTTTTGTTTTTTTTCCTCCTTTGTTCTACTGGTTATGGTAGTGATGCTCCTGCTGTTCTGTAATGTTCTGGTAGCAGTTACAAACCTCAGCTATGGAGGTTTAAACTCCACTCTAGTAGAGGTTGTACAAATTTCAGGTAGGAATCCTTTTTAAGGTTATGTGATTTCTTAATCTGTGTGGAGCTTGCAAGAGCTCTAATGAATAGTGCTTAGCTCTGCTCTGGTTAGCTGGCAAAGTTGCAGAAACATGGACTTGAATTTAGAGCAGCTTTAACTTTTGCAAAGGTAATCCAAACCCGTCTTTGACCATCTGTGAACTTTTCCTGGGAGCATGTTTATTCTGGCAGCGTCACGTCATGCCCAGCATGGTGACAACAAGAGCGCAGGCAGGTCAGGATTTACCTTTACTCTGGAGCCTCTTCCTGCAAGGCAAAGACAGCCTGCCTGGCTGCTGTGTCTGTCCAGCAGGCTCAAGAAAGACCGAACTTCTATGTACCCATCCTTAAAAGGAAAAGAAGTCAAGAGTTGCTGTTGAAAGTGGGGTATGGAATTTAAGCTAATTTATGGCCAACCAATTCTACCATATCCTTATGCAACCTGTGTTTAAAAGTGGTGGAATATAATTGCACACACCCCCCTCCAAGCATTTTAAAGAACACAATCTTCAGTCTTTTTCTTTTCTCCTCTATTTACTCAATTGCAGAGTGGCCTGAATTTCAAACGTAACAGTTTAGAACTTAAGTCTGAAAGTCTCAGAACTCCTTCTGTCCTCTCTCCTGCTTTCTTTTTCGCCCCCTCTCTTTTCTCATCTGGCTTCAAAGAATGTCTTGGGGCTGTATGCTAGAGCAGAGTTTTCAACGGGCAATAGCAAAGTTAACAGCGGATATTCGTGTTTTGAGAATAAAACATACATTCTTCAAAGTTACAAAATTATTGTGAACCAAAATTGAAAGCCAACTACATGTGAAAATGTGTTTTATTATGTATTTTTCCTCTTCATTTTCATTGATTCTCTTTGGATTGTTTATATTGAAGGAATAATAGGTGATCACATCAGTAGCATTAATAGAGTGTTAATAATTTGTTAAGAATCAATCTCTAAATGTATTTTCAGCACTCAGGTGTAAATAAGATAAAGCAATGGTTATCAAGGGCTGTTCAATCCTTCCTTTCATTGCTATGTGTATAGGATGATCATAGGACTATGTATGTGTAAGTTGTGCTTTTTTCACATCTCCATTCCTAAAAGTCTTAGAAGTTCAGAATTACAAACTGAAATATAAAGATAATGAGAAAATGTAAAATCTACCAGGTGAAAGTTAATGGGTGATTTAGAAAGGAATAAATACAAACACTTCTTCTTTTGGATTACTCTGGGATGCTGAAAGTGTGCCACTGATTTTCTGGCTGTTAGCGGGTTAAAAAGAATGCTGTGAACATTTGACGATTACAGCAGTAATAAGTATCTATAGAAAAGTAAGATTCATTCATGATTGATAAAGTAGTTGGTAGGCTACAGACGTAAGCTTATATGGAGAAAGCAAGTAAAACAAAACCTTACAGAGCTTAAGAATGGAAAATCTGGGAAAACATGGAGAACAGGTCAAATAAATGATGATGCTTCCTCACTATATTCTCTCATCCTTTAGTGGATCAAGCAGTTGACTGTCCTAAGCCAGAGGTTGTATCTGTATCTTTGTGTTAATAGGTTATGATGTACCTTCTTACACAGGTTTTCAACTCTTTTTTTTTGTTTGTTTGGTTTTTTTTTGTTCAACATTTACACTTAATGAAGTCTTCTGCATTTTGTGGCAATGAGTTCCAGGATCTAGATATGAGCTCTTTGGCAACATACTTCCCTTGTATGTTTTAAAGCTGCTGCCTGATAACGGTATTTGAGGCTCCCTAATGGGAAACAGTGAATAATCGTTACCCCTCAGCTTCTCTATCCTGTTAGTGATTTTACAGCTTTCTAATTTATCCTGGTACAGAAATGTTTTTATACCATAGGTCATCCTTTTCACTTTTTTTCTTGTAGATGTCTAGTACATCTTTTTTTGGCAAGGTTGCCAGAACTGTGCCTGGACTTAATCTTTATCATAATGGCTTTATATCTTTTATTCTCTATTCTTTTTCTACTAAGTTTCTAATATTCTATTTGTCTTTTTGACTCCCACTGAGCATTAAATTGGTATTCTTATAGGGTTGTCCTCAATTGTAATAGCCAGTTAAGATTGCATCATTATGTGTAATTAGGTACATGGGGTGTGTATACACTTACGTACAGCTATATATGCATAAATATGTATAGATATTTGAGTCAATTTTTCTCAAGCACACTACATTTATCAACAATGAATTTCACTTGTGTTTTTACAAGCTGATGATATGATATGACAATATCTTCTATAACTCTCCCCACCCTTTTGGCTACACAAATCATTTTGTATTTGTAACAGGGTCTTTTCACTATTCCTTCTGCTTTTATTATTTCCTATAACAAAAACCATATCATGAACAAAACGAGGCCTGGCATAGGATTGCTGTGGTAGATTTCCCTTATTGTCAAAACCAAATATTAATTTCCTACTAATGTCACAAACCTTTAAACCAACTCGGAAGCTTCAGGACAGTTTTGTATAACTTTGCAACATAGGACAGCGTAGTGCAAACGAATATAAGCTTATTTTACTGTGTAGTTGATTTGTAGCTATTGCTACTTAAATGCATAATTTGAATGAAATTTGGACAATTTAAATTACAATTTTTACAATCAAAGCAAGAAAAAACAAAAGGTTTTGGCATACTTTCCTCATTAAGCAGAGCTACAAAGTCATTAGCTATTAAAACTTCAGCATTCACGTTGTACTGCAGATAAAAGAAGTTAAAACTTTTCAAGTGTTGCTGAGGGATTATCTCAGTACATTTACAGTAGCTGCAAGTTTAGTAAGAGAGTCCAGGTTTCTTTAGGTGTTTGACTTATAAACCAAAACAGGACCGAAAGACATTATTTTTCCTATTTGTACATTGACTACTTTAAGGACATCTGTATGTCACTTTGGTCCCTGTTTCTCTGCTGGATCAAATGTTCTTCTTTGGTCACTCAATGTGACTTTTGGAAGTCCTCAGAATTGGCTTATAGGTAGATGCCGTGGACAGCAACAGAAGAGTTTTGAATCATCTTATCACCTACCTGTATTTTGGTTTTAATCAGACCTAAATTTATATGGGCCCAGCCAGGTTCCAGGTCAGTGAAAGAGAGGGAGCAGAACAATGCTTCATCAGTCAGCCTTCTCTAATATTTTTACAAAAGCGTGAAAAGCAGAAAGGACTTGAAAATTTGCCACTTGCAAATATCTGTGCCATGCCATGACCTGATTTGAAGTCTGTCTGAATTTTAAGAATGTATATTTGGTCCCCCACTATGTTGTGTCTTTACCAGAAAGGTCTCTTTGTTTACATTGCACTGAAATAGAAAAAGATGGTATATCAGCAATGCATATGGTCTGTGCCATATGTTGAAAACTTAGTCTCCGGAATTCCTTGATAGGAGCGCAGGTTAAGTACCTGAGAGATAGTTGTCACTGCCAGAAGCCATTTTGTTTGTTTTCCCGTGAATTTTTTTGTTGGCTCAATCTACAGCAGTGTAGGAGACATACTGCTCCCAACACACTGTGCTTGGTGCGAGTCTTGTGGGTCTGGTGAACATTAGGAATGCTTAAATTTCATTATCTACTTCTCTTTGGTGTTGGGTATGTTAGAGCCAGGACCCTTGGGCAGCAGAGTCTGGCTGAGATCGCTGGAGTGCAGGTTACGTACGCGCCACTTACAGTGCCCAGGTCATGGCTAATCCACGAGGACACATGGTGGCTTAGTAATTGCTCCTGGCATGGTGCTCTCCCCCGTCTCTTAACTGCATCCAGTCAGAAATGGAAGACAACTGAGTCATACTGTCCTTTCATGAGAAGACAGGCAAATACAGTCTGCTTTAAAACATGGCAGTTTCACAAAAATGATCCTTAGTAGAAACCTAAGGTAAATAAGCAAATTTTATTTCAAAATATTATTCATTAGGACATGACTAATTTTAAGCTTTGCCTGGAAGTCAAACGTAGTCATTTTTCTAAATATACTGTCTGCACTTGTCCATATCGCTGTCATACCTGTCCAAGTATGCTACCCATTTTCCTAATCCAGGCATGGCTGGAATGTGTTAGAATATTAAGAGCAGTCCAGGTGAATGTGCTGGGTTTTGATGTGTTTGGAGGGCAAATGCTGCCTGAGAGAAAGCAGCCGATCAAAGGAAAAGAGAAAAGAGCGCAGCTGTGAGGCTGGGGGCCTCGGGAGAGCCAGTGTTGCTACCAAACCCCAGTGTGCTCTTGGTCGTGTTCCTCATCCTGCAACTCTTGAGGTGGCCATTTCTGATCCCAGATGCAATCCTCATGGTCTGTAAGATATTAGGCACTTGTGCTTTGCCTTCTAGTTGCTTGACCTTGCTTTTTGATTTATTTCCTAACAAACTAATTTATGTTTTCAGCCAGTGTGTACCCACCATAGGCTTTTACGTGCCTTAATCCTTGATCATAATAATAGTATAGAGAGCCAAACTTCAGTCCACATCTGTGCCAAACTATGTGAAGTTCCTGAGCAGTTAAATTGGGGAAGTCTTACTGGGCAATTTTCTATTTTTTATTTTTTTTTAACCACAATGAGATTGTTTTATGGGCTGGGGAAATGGCAAGCACATGTGATTGCTCTTTATTCTTTCTTTGACATTTGGCCCCTATTTTGCACCGTATGCTGATTAGAATCTAATGTGGCTGTTGTCTAAGTGAAGGGGCTACAAAATTAGTACAAATGTAACACTTCACACAGTTTTGTACACAGTTCCGACCTGTATCTCTCGGCCCATATCTTCATTCTTATAGGGCTTTAAGATTGGGTGGATTTGTGGGGTGTATTGGTTCGGTTTGATTTGGAGCTTTTTGTGGGGGGTTGGGGGCTGTTAGTGGTGGTTTTTTTTTTCTTTTTCTTTTTTTTTCTTCTTCTTGTTGTTGTGTTACATGCCAAAGTACTACTGAGCTGCTTCCTTGATGATGAGGGTTTTCCAGAGCAGAGAGGGAAAGGGGTCTCTGTGCTACTCGGGCCCCAGAAGAGAACTGTCTCCCATTTAGGCTAACGTGCGGGCACACACGAGAGCGGGAAAAGTCTTGTTGATCGTGTGAGCATCCTTTTGGCTTCTGCCCGTTTCCTTCAGCTGCTGATTTCTCTCCATCTTCCAGAAGATTCTTGTTTCTGGGGGGCGCGGGGCCTTCCCGAGGCGCTGGCCGCTAGAGGATGCTCCTGGCCCGGCGGTGGAGAGCGGCGTGCCCGGGGCCGGGCATCCTCCTCCCCGACACAGACCCCAGCCCAGCTCCCCGGGGAGATCGCCTATCAGGCACTACCCGCACAGCCTGGGATATATAAAATGCAACTCTCTGCTGGGGAGAGCCGGGGTATTTTCCACCGTCTGAATGGAAAAGAAATTCCATCCAGTAGAAACGGACAAAAATGCAAACCGCTAATGAAACTGAGAGAAACACGTTGTGGGAAATTGAGTGTATTTCTTCAATTGAGTGTATTTCTTCTAGTGAAGTCCTTGGGCTTATTTAGGTGGTGCTTTTAATGGCATATTTGCAATGTGCCCCACGGTGTCAGAGTCCTGCTGTGGATGGTCACACCTTGGTTATTCAGATGTTCAGCTAGCTTTCATTCTTCATCCAATCTTTTTGAGATACAAATCTCAGTGCTTAAATGAGACTTAAATTTTATTCTTCAATCAATATAATGGAAAAGACATTCTTAATTAAGTAAGGGACTATTTAGCATGTATAGGTTTTCACAGAAGGCACACACATGAAATTAGTTCCATATTTTTAAATAAAAAACAGCAAACACCCTCAAAAAAGAAAACCCAAACCAACAATGTCTTAAGTAAAAAGAAAAGCATAAAGTTAAAAAAGGTTGTATATGGAAATATCCTTCTTCTAGTCCTCTGTTGCCCTTCCAAAATTCTATTGTGGCATAAGCAAGTTCTCTAACATATAGGGCACAGGATTTCATATGGCAATAGCATGAAAAAATAATGTAGAAAGAGTTGTGGTTTTTTTTTTTTTTTTTTAAGGTAGCGCAGTGGAGTACTCAGAAGGTATAAAATGGCATATTTGAGGTCATTTAAGATAGCTCATTTGTTCATGTGCATTAGAACACAGTCTTTAACTATGTCATCGTGTACTGCCCCTTTCTCTCTCCCCATGTCCTCACCTCCTGTGGGATTTCTGCCTTATCCAGACTACAAGTCAGACCTGCCCTGAGATACATAGGCTTGTGCAATGGAAGAGACTGTTCGTTTCTTGCAGTTGCATGGTGTGTAGTAGATAAATCAAAGACTACAGGAGAGGAAATATATAGGTGAGAAGTTAGATAAGACTCTGAAAAATACGGCTGTAGTCTTGTCTCTGCCACCGATATTTAGTAAAGTCAGTAAATTTTTCATATCGTGCATGTATTCCCCAGCTTCTGCGTGCTGACTGTGAGATCCTACGCTCTGATTAATCAGAAGTGTTGAACACCCACATCTACCCCTGAAGTCACTAGAGAGTTGTGTTTTGAGTCTACAGAATAATGAATAGTGCTATCTACTATTCCAGCTCATGTGCCAGATATCTCCGATTTTGTGCACCTGTATCTCTCCGAGTGTAATCTCAGTGTGCATCTTTTGTCATCTGTAGAAGACAGATGAAGACTTTTTCGAGGCTGCAGTAAAAATAATATGTCTGAATCGCTTGTATCCTCTAATGATGAGCACCAAACAAATGCCTCGACAAAGTAAACAAATTTGTCTTCAGAACAGGTTTGGACCCACATATAGGAAATAAAGCCCACTACAAAGGATTACAATAGAGCAATAGAACAAAAGAAAATACTGCAGAGCGAGCTGCACTTAAAATGAGCATTGTCTGTCTTGTGCATTAAATAAAACAACATTTGTGCTATGTATTAAAAGACCGTATCATAAACTATTTATTAATCAAGCCTAGATAAGCATTTAGGCTGAGTTAAGATTGCACATTAATTCTCCAATTTCCTAGCATATATGTACTGGATTCTGTAACCTGACTGATATTGCTTTAACATGTCTGTAAATAAAAAGGAAACAATCCCAGTACCCTCAGTAATAGCAGGCTAGCACTTTTTAGTAAGGAAGGTTGTACAGCTCCAGGTAAGGTCCTAAAATATGGTTTAATTCTGACTTTTTCCTCTTCTGTTTAACTCCTTGAGTAAATTGTATAAAAGTTAAATCCACTTCCTGCCACAAGGAGCAAGGAACTTAGCTGTTGGAGTGAAAAAAATGATGTAGGAATGGGTCTGCTTTCTCTGGCTGGAGGTTCATATGCCTTCTACAGTCACTATTCTTAACAGGATCTCCCCTTTCCTATGAAGAACAAGAGAGTTCCTGTGTTTCTGTCCCTTATTTCTGCATTTCACTGCATGTAAACAAAACATTTTTATGGCATATGCTGAGTGAGTTTGCCTCCTGATGCTCAGGAAGCGTCAGACTTCTCGCACATGCTCTGCAAAGCCAGACGGGGTAATGAGCTGTGTCTTTCCAGGAGCACTAGACTCAACAGCAAGGACACAGCGATGCTGTGTGGATAGCTACGCCACCTTTGCCCTTTTGCCTTTCTGTGCAACTTGTTTTGCGTGCAGAATTTTGTGAGCTTGCAGTTAAGCAAAGTGCTCTCTAAATTTTTGAAAAGAGACACTGGAAGATTTGCAGATGGCGTGTGGGTGTGATAAGCTTAGAAACCTCCGTTAGATCAGCCAGCAAACTCAGCCGCCTTCTTGCCTCTGCAACTTGTTTTCCTGCTTGTAGGATGTTTAAACACCCAAATCCAGCAAAGTGATGCAGGAAAAAAAAGGTTGAAGATGTAATTCATAAAAAAAGAATAATTCACCCCATTTGTATGCGTTAGGGAGCAAAAGATGCCTATTTTTGTCTTTGTAATTTGGCCTGGAATATACTCGCAGGATACAGAGTAGAAGCTGTGATTTTTATCTGTAGCATCCCTGTTTTTCATTATTCAACTGTGTTATGTTTTCTCCCCGGTATAGTTGTAACAGGAGCGTGAAAGAAAGGCAACCTCAGAAATACTAATTATGAAATGTGTTTGGGACTCTGTGTTACAGCTGCTGTCTTTTGCTATGAAAATAAACTGGCATGCACCTTCAATCTAAATAGAGATAGGGAGATAAATAAAAATGTTAGGAGACCAAATGACCAAGAACAACCATAAATTATAGTCTCAAATGATTTAGGAACCATACTCTAATTCACTGCTCAAATTGTGTTTACAAAGATGTTTAGCACCTAATTCACTCCCACATACCAGGAAACCTTCCCAAGAGCGGTAAAAGAATGGTGGCAGCTATGGAGGTTATTAAAGTATTGTCGTTATTTAAGGTAATTTTTCAACAAATGGTAGATTCATTTCTTGAACTTTATCTTGGAATTAGAAAAATTGCTGGAGGCTTTCAAAATTTCATATCACAGATGAAAAAAAAAAGGAGGTTGCAGAACAGAATAGATTTCTTAAATCAGGTTAGAAAATTTCCGTCAGTACCTAACACTTTGAAAGCTACTAAGGATGAAGTTACTTTTATTACTTTTGTGTTTTTCTGCAGTGATAGCATTTTGTTACACCACTGAGCGCGTTAAAGTGTTTTCCTGGTCTTTTATGTTTGGTTTGATTTCAGTGTCTTGGCTTGAGGATGAATATCTCTTTAATAATGTCTTTTTTAATATGTCTGGTTTTATGAGTAAAGGTATTTGAACAACGTTAACTCTAAGCAAGTGAAACTTTTTGTGAAAGAATATATAAAACTGGAATTTGGTCCTGTTTATGGTCTGGGAGGTCGTGCTGTGACAGGTAGCGAGGCAGGAGGGTATCGTGGAGCTCTGCTCGCACCCTGGGGGAACGAAGGCACATTTCCAAGCTGTGCCCTCCACTGGTGCTGCTTCAGGGTAACCCACAGTGCTGTGGGCAACAAATTCCTGTAGCCACATCAGGCCCTGCCTGCTGTGCCCTGACACAGTGTTCCCGATCCAAAGTGTCCTTGGTCTTTTCTTCCTGAAATCCCCTGTTTTCCAGTGGGGTCAAACACAGATAGTCACCACCATCTTATGCCTCCCAGTCTATTTGGCAGTCAGGTGTTAGTGCTGGTGCTTTACAAATAAGTTGTCTGGAGAGCTCACTCAAGGTGATTTCAAAAAGATGGGAAGAAGGCTCCATCCCATTGGTGGATGGACAACCTGCCCCTCTGACCAGCAGATCTAAACACGACAGACTGACAAGCCACTTGTCCATGCAGTAGTGGTGGCTGGTCTGGCAGAGGTGAGTGACTGCTCTGGAGGGGTGGAGGAAGAGTGGGGAAGAG
>VZTL01061742.1:73931-89682 GCA_013400535.1 Scopus umbretta | reverse complement strand
CACACCAGGAGAGACACTGGAGCCGAATAAAGCAGCCTGACCTGCTCCCCACATAACAACCAGNAAAGCAGCCTGACCTGCTCCCCACATAACAACCAGCGCCACTAAGAAAAGGCGATGGGTGATAGTAGCAGGCAACTCTCCTCTGAGAGGTGTGGAGGCACCCATTTGCTGACCTGATGCACTCTCTAGAGAGGTGTGCTGCTCACCAGGAGCTTGTATCAGGGATGTCACGAGAGACTACCAAGCCTCGTGCAGTCCACTATTATCCACTGCTGTTGTTTCATGTGGGCATGAGTGACACAGCCAAGAGCAGTCTCAGGAGTGTCAAGATGTATTACAGAGCCCTGGGAGAGATGGGAAGGCGCTCTGGAGCACAGGTAGTTTTTTCATCAGTCCTCCCGGTCAAATGGAAGGAGTTTGAAAGGGCCAGTTGAATCTGGCGAATCAAGAAACGGTTACAGGACTGGTGCCACAGTTCGGCTGATTATACCATGGGACTCACTTTGAGAAACTTGGTCTACGCAGATGCTGAGGGGAATGCAGGTTTCTAGTTCAGACTCTACAAACATAACATGGTTTCAAAGAGTGCAGAACACAAAACTCATATTTCAGGTTCAATTCCCTTTTGGCCAGGTTCCCTTGGACATTCCTTTCTCACTGACAATACCTCGCTGAAATAAAATAACACGTCATACTCACTTTTCTTCATGTGTCTTGGCTTGTTCCAGCTTGACTTCTGCCTGCATGCTCTCCACCTGAAGTTCCAGCTTCTTGATGGTGTATATCAGTTGCTGCTTCTCCTCCAATTCTGATGCAGCAGCCGAGCTTTTTCTTTCCAGTACTTGGCACCTGACAGAACAAGGAAAAAAGGTTGATCTCTCTCCTGTTCACCTTTTCCTGACAGATTTGGCACACTACGTGTAATGCAAAAAGAATCTTTCTGTAGTTCACTTGAAAAGCTCATTTTGATGAAGAACAAAGAAAGACAAAAAATGAATCTATACAAAACCATCTGAAACCAATACTTTCTTTCTTGCTATTATGAATCTCAAAGAACTGGAATTTGACAGAAAACTAAGCAACTGAAGTGAGCGTCTTGTAACCACTTTTTATAACCTACACAATTGGTCTTAAAAAGCACAGACAGTTCACGTGAAAAGGTTCATAACTGGGTCCCTTAGCTTCTTCCCCTAAGACTACAACAGGGGTTGATTATGTGAAGCAGAAAACAGGAAAGATTTGCCTTTGCATCAGGAAGGGTTAAAATCCAAATCTTAAAATTTGAGGCACTGGGGTTCTATTTGTAGAACTAGGTTGGCAGCTCAGATTTTCTGACAGTTACTGCATTTCTGTACTTTCATCTCCACTTACAAAGAAGGAGCGATCTTTTACAGCATTTCTATGAAACAGATGTTTAAGGTGATATTGGTAGAGCTGGTGAATTTCCCAAGGTGGGAACTGTCATACAAATATACACTGGATGTCATGGCAGAACCTTTGTTCTTCTGAACCTTACTTTTCTTGAAGCTTCTTCTGAATCAATTCTGCTTCTTTTAACTTCTCATGGGCTTCCTGAAGCTCTTTAAACAGAGCACAGACTTGCACATTCAGGGTTTCTACTTCACTGCCAACCTTTTAGAGAAAAATAGAGACAATTATATATGGACAATTCAAGATAGAAAGCTGCAATCTAACTAAGAGATCTAACCAGGAAGCTTCATTCTTTCTCTAGAGAAAACAGCATACGTCAGTGTGCACAGTTACACTCTATACTCAATAATAAGGCCCCATCCACAAGGCTTCACAATTACCAATTATTCCTAAATATGGCACAACGCCATTTTGACTTAACGCTTTCATAAAAACCAGGTAACTCAAAAGACAACACTATTATTGACTTTCCAACGTTGGCTAGAATACACCTCATGCAGATGGGAAACAAGTCTACATCTTCTTTCTCAGAGTTCACAATTTAAAACACGCATGAGCGAAGCAGGCAGACTTAGTGATTACTGCCACTCCTCTAAGCAATGGTTATCGTTTGTCAAAGAAACCGAAACAAATGATCCATCCCTAGGAAAGCTTCCAGTCTGCTAGCATCAGCGAGCTCTTTCGGGAGAGGTGTGACAGCAGATGTAGAACAGAAGCACCAGTTTGGACATAGAGAAATGGAGGACGCAGACTAAAACCTTAGACTTTCTCCTCCCAGTTATATCCAGCAGTGGGACTACCCCTTCCCTTCCAGTTTCCTCCATTCTTATTTCATGCAGAAAGCAGAGAACACAGAAGGTTTCATGCATCATTACTTATTTCAATTATGCACAAAACCCCTCCAGCCAAATGGCTCTCTCCCTACACATGCCAGCTTCTCCCACACCACACGCATGAGTGCCACAGGACTGGAAGGCTTCAGCTCTTGACTTTTTTACCGAGAAAATACAATCCCATATGGTAACTCCATTACTGTTCATTCATGAATCAACTTTGCAAACCAAGAAGAAAATGATTTCTAGTAAAACTGTAATCAGTTTTGTTGCAAGTCACTGGCCCTCTCATTTGGGTTTTAGACCACAGGAAGATCACTGAAGGATCCTAAAGACAGGCAAAAAGCAGGAGGAGAAAAGAAACAGCAGCTGTGTTTTCCTCCAACCCAAGACATAAAGGACACATAGAAGTTTCAATTCTTAAAATATATCCCCACACTCTACATGATGTGAAACTTTTGACTCCTAGTTTGTGGTCTCTGGAAGTACATCCTGGAGCTTTCCTAAAGAAACATCAGAACCTCATCATCATGCTAGCATCAGTTTAATTGTCCCTAGTACTGCAATTTTCATTGATAATATCTTATCAAATGCACGGAAACTCTCCAGTCCAGCTTGGGAATGAGCTAGGCGGCTGTGGCTAAAAAGATACTAGGTGTGTCAAGAGCATGCTGGTGTCCTATTTCTTTGAAGAAAAGCTCCCGTTTTCTAACAGGGGAAGTCCACCACTTCCCCAGGCAACCGAAGCAATAGAAGTTGTTCATCCATGATGACCTGTGAACACTTCCAGCCTTCGTCTCAAGGCAGAAGTGTGGAACACAGCCAATGTGACTGAGAGGCAGACAGAATACAACTGTCTATTGACAGATGTGGCTAGGGACACCCTCCACAAGCTGCCTAAGCTAATATCATTCACCGGTCGTACCGAGCAAAAGGGACTGAATATAATGGTACAAACACTCACAAAGCACATTGCACTATGCTTTTTCTATCTCAGAAGCAAAAAGAGATCATTCTTCTACCAGCACAGTTGCAAAACAAGCCACAAAACTATTTTATGCAGCAGTCCAACTAATCCAATCACACTCACAGAGGAAAGCACTGATTTTTGTAAGGTGATGGCATTTCAATTTGCAGAAAACTAGGCATCAGTAGAAATCGCCTTAACAGAAAACATATCCACAAATGAAACCACGAAATCACTAGCAAAAGTCTGACTTGTAATAAAGCTGCACTGTGAATTCTCGGTCCCTGGCGAAAGCTATCGTAATTCAAGATATTTTACTTAACTGGAACATAATCAATCCATGCTTCTGGAAAGCAAGTCTGGCAGCCTCTATGAAAGGAAAAGCTAACCTCACTCAAAAAATCCCATCACGCAGTATAGACTGTTTCTTCCCAACACCCATTTCTAAGCCTGACCAGGAAAAAGCAACACCTAAATCGTAGTCTCCTAGTTCTCTGCTTCTGGAAAGCTCGCAAGCAGCCTCGCAGGGAAGGCAGAGCAATAACTGCAGTGGTGCTTTAAGATGACTTGTCTCAGGAGACCTGGCTGAGGTTACTGTCCAGCTGCTGTTTGACAGAGGACGTGCTCTAGCCTCTTCTCCCCCATCCACTCCTCACTCTCCAAACACAGCCAAAGCAGGTTTGAAAATCTTTTCCCTCTCTCCCAGTATGTCTTCAAATGCGGAGCCCTCAAATGGTCCACGCTGCACCCCTACAGTGTTTCATTAAAGATCTACATTTTGCAATAGGGGGAGATAACATGATCCCCCCCTGCATGGGCCCCCTGAAGAAACCCAACAGCATATAAATGGAAACAACGAGTGCCATCGCGAGGATCTCACTACGCTGACCTCAATATCAGTACTTAGATGAGGAGCATCTGACTCAAGCTGTAACTCAGGCAAAGTTGAGATAAAAATACTGGAAAGAATTAACTGAGACATCATCTGCTTTCCTTAGATAGGACATCTCTTGGCCTGACCACAAACTGGTGTTGTTTAACTAAGCCAGCCCTGGCCTAAAATACTTGTCCTGCCCTTCAGAAGGGCGCAGTTCTCCAGCAGATCCCATAGAATATTTGCTAGCCCCACGCAGCACCTCAGATAACCCACACTGCCTCGCATACAGGCATTCTTAGTTGTCTGTATTACGCAGGTGTAGTGAACCTGAACGGATCTCCATTGCTACGGGAGCTTACATGCTTGCCTCACATAGAGATGCCTACAATGGTAGGCATATAAATTTCGGTATCTGAATCTGGAGCTGAATCCCAACCCCAACATCCATTTTAATTCTTAACTGAAAACAACAGGACTGAGTTTGCCTGGAACTGTGTCTCAATCCAAGACAGTTATGTAACACATTATAATACATCTCACCAAAAACATGTAAAAAAACTAAACTACGTGCCATATGAGCTCCACATTTGAAGTCTGTTTTACAGTACGCTGTCTTTAGATTCTGATCCAAAAGCTGACCCAGCCAGCAGTGAGGAAACTCACCCTGTCTAGAAGGCTTTCTGGAGCTAGAAATGACTGCGTCTCTCTCTATTTAGTGGACATAGCCAGGGCAATAACGTATACCTGCAGTTATGCCATGCTGCCCTAATTCTTAGCCACCAATCTCACCCCTTTTTGGTGGCTGGTGTAATTTGGAACCACCTCCAAGATATGGATTGGAGAGTTCAAAATTCACTTCCATGCCCTGTGCAGGATATGCTCCCTGAGCGCACGTGGAAGGTTGCTGGCCTCAACAAGTAAGCTGTATGTTGTTAAATCTCCGCTCAGGAGGACAGGTACTTACAGCCTCCGAACTCTCCTCTTCTTCCTGTTCAGTCTGTGTCCCACTCTCCAGGCAGGTTTCCTTCTCCAGCTTTGACAGTCTGGAAAACAGAAGGATCTAACAATAAGGGATTTGGCCTATATTTAAAGTGAGATCGTGACTATTCAAGGATTTCATGCAAGTGATGTACTCTCTTTCTAACATCACAGCCACAAAAGAGAGGCAGAATTGAAAGCACAGACATGCAGGAAAGCCTGCACAATCATGGGGGTTCCTGAAGAACACAGAACACCCACCATGTCTATTTAACAGAAATGGATGTATAAGTCTGCAGGTGTGGTGAATGTCATTGACATTCAGTCCACAGTGATCAACCTTCAGTACACTCCAAAACTGCTAACCCTTTGGAAATGGGTCAGTCCGTTCACTGAATCCAGTAATTAATATTGCCTCTATTTTCCTTTGGTATTTTCAGAGGCTGAGATTTCCAAGAATCATTTGGCTATGGCTCGTTACCTCTTCTAGGAAGACCACATAGAAGCAATTACTGTGACACCAACTTTTCATAGCTGATAATGTCCGGAAGTCTTACTCTGTCTCTGTGAAGTGGGGATTTGCAACAGCTACTGCTTAGGCAATTTTCTACACCTGAACAGTCGTGCTGATTTATACCAATATAACTGAGCTGAGACAAACCCTCATGCAGATCTCACTGGAAAAACTGTCCTAGACAAGTTTGGAATTAAACTTACTTTAGACATTTCTAAGGAGCTTTTCCAAGCTCACACATGGCTAAATGTAGCCTGCCAATATCACGAAGATGACTGTGATCCCTGTTTTATACATAGTGATTTGCTTAAGGCCCCACACGCAGATGACTCATACACAACCAAATAACTATGGAGGAGTGAGTGGAGAGAACATCCTCAACTAGTCATCATATCATTCTGACATAACCTGGGGAAACTTCGAACCCAAGAGGAAATAGGTAATTTGTCTCGATCTGTGGTGCTATACGAAATAATAATAAAATATGGAAACTCTTTTGCCCATGGAACAGAACCTGTGGTTTATCCCTGTAAGGACTACCACAAAAATAAATTATTACTGTGGCGTGCTCGGGAAATTCCCCATCCAGGTCACACTGGTATTTCAGCTTGTCTCTGATCAGCCACAGACTTGGTAACTGCAGCAGCCCTGAAATAAAACACCTCCAAATGTTACAGTGCACCTCCTTCATACCTCTCTTTGTGATCCTGCAGCTCCTTCTCAAGTTTTTCCCTCCTCTGAGTTTCATTTCTAAGGCAGCAGAGCAGCTGGCTCACAGTTAGTTCCTCAGACTCCAAATTCTTCGATTCATCTGCAGGTTTGCTCCTGCTTCAAACCAAACCAGGAGTAAGTAACAATGGCTATGATTGTACTAGAGCACTCCCTTATCCCTAGTTCTGGGACCCAGTCTGAGAGGCCACCATTTCACACGGTGCTGAAAACCAACGTTCTGAGCAAAGGGCTCATTCCCAAGAACCAAGACCTGCCCCAAGCTGCTAGCCACAGTCCCCGTGCGTGCAAATGCAGTCCTTGCTTTGCACAGTGCTCAGACAGTCCCCGTCAAGCTGGGGGAACAATTTAGTAAAGCAAGGAAAACAAAAGCAGTCATAGAATCATAGAATCATTAAGGATGGAAAAGACCTCTGAGATCATCTAGTCCAACCATCAGCCCAACACCACCATGACTACTAAACCACGTCCCAAAGTGCCACATCCACACATTTTTTTGAACACGTCCAGGGATGGGGACTCCACCCCCTCCTTGGGCAGCCTGTTCCAAAACTCAAGGCAATACAAAACCCAGTACATTTATTCTGACCTATTTTGCAGCCCCTTCTCTAAAGTGCTGTTGTCTGTTCCCAAAATAACTTTTTTCCAATGAAACATGCAACATTTCTTATCTCTGTCTCAATCCTTTCCAGGAAAAGAAGGCAAGTTCCACCAAAAACAGTCATCAGAAATTGTTTCTTTTTCAGAAAAAAAATCTCTGCAATATTTGACCTCCATCATGTTCTATAGTTCTTTCGAAAATTGCATTATGCTACTGTAGAAATGAACCAAAACAAACACAAAGCTCTCTGAAAAAGAAGGTAAGTTAATTTCCTGGTGATAAAATACTGTATTCCATTCCTTCCATTTTTATGTCCATCTAGAGGGAAAGTCAAAATCCCCTGACTATATGGTAAGACAGGCAGGTTATATACACTGTACTCTTCAGAAGCTCAGCTGTAAAATGGCTGAGCTTCTTTTTTATTTTGCTTCCGTAGTTAACAAGAGAAAGTAAAGCATAGTCCTCTATGTGCTGCTGAGAGCTAGAAATCTTGGGTGAGCAAAATTCAATACCCCAAAGACAGAGTTCTGCCAGGATATTTTAAGTAAATAACTTTTATCAGGGGATTTTTAGTGCACCGTTCTACTCTTACAGAAATAAACCTGTCCTGAGTGGATCACATTTCTCTGAACCTGTTAACAGCACCAGTCTAAAATTTCAGTGCTGGACAAAGACACATGGTGACACGGGAAATATTTTAAGAGGCATATATACCCCTTGTTCTTGCAGATATGGCCCAGAGACTCATCAAAAGGTAAGCAAGTCTCACAGAGAATGTTTTCTCGTAATCAGAGTGTTCTCACAAGTCCATGCTAATGACAAGCTGGATACTTGCAGCCCAGTCTGTGGCCAGCAACTCTCAGTTTCATCCACGACCATAACCTCCCCTGCCCTCAGCTTCGTAACTGCACGCTGAGGGACAAGTTTTCTAAGTCGCTACATTAAAACGCTGTTCTCCCTTGCAGTGACGTAGGGAGTGACAGGGGTTTAAGGGAAAACCTCTACACAGAGCACAGCTTTCTGGCCTGCTATGCCCTTAGCATTTTCTATATCCTTTCCTTCCAAAAGCAAAGGCCACAAAGTAAGTAAGAGAGTTCAGCCACAACCATCTAGCTGTTAAATTGGGCAGTCTCCAAAATGGAACACTTAATAGTATCAGCTGTCTATGTCCATGAGGAGTAAAGGTTCCACCCCGGGCAAGAAAGTCCCTTACGCCCTGGAGCTGATGTAAAGATCAAATTTTGAGAAATAACCTAAACAGAATGCTGGCATCTCAAGCCTAGTAACCTGAAAAGTAAGGACTATGTTATTTCACTCTCTGTCTACCCCAGTGTGATGCACTTTATACCAACCACACACAAACAGAACAGACAGGGTTCAGTTCTGAAAGGCTACAAGACCCCTGATTCTTACCAAGATCATTATAATTGGGTAGAGGACAGATACTCTATCAGATGGTCTCCAATGACTAGAAGGGGGGGAGTCCCTGCAGCCTCTGTCTTTATCTTTTCTGTTTGGCCTCCCTTAAAAGCCTGAAAAGTTGGCAAGTCAGTGTGTACATAAATGTCTGGCCAACTGGCCAGAATATGCACTCCCTCTTGTCA
Source organism: Scopus umbretta (assembly GCA_013400535.1). NCBI lineage: Eukaryota > Metazoa > Chordata > Aves > Pelecaniformes > Scopidae > Scopus > Scopus umbretta. The sequence continues at coordinate 81,145 of VZTL01061742.1, read as the reverse complement.
GCTAGTGAAAACTGGAAGGAAAAATGCCAGAGAGCTGAGGGTCTTTCCGACATGGTAGGAAGGTAGTGTACTACCAGGTACTGCAGGAAGGTACTGCAGTGGAGGGATGCAAGGCCACAGAAAAAGCAGGATTTTCTAGTGCATTCCCTCACATTGAAAACAAAACACATCGCAGAAGTCTGAATCACACGTCACACAAGAGCCTACATACATGTAGACAGCAACGTTACTGGTCATTTCACCACTATGCTCTTGATGTTCCTTTGTAGTTCTATTTATTTCTCCTTCCTAGGAAAGAAAAAACACTATTAGCTTGGTATTTGGACTAAGCAGGACGCAGTTTTATTTACTTGAGTTAAGGAAGGAAGAAAAACAGGGAAAACTACTATTGTGGCAATAAAAATAAAGAAAACACAAAACTCCTACAGATCAGTTTTGTGTTTGGAAATTCTTAACTTAAATACTTCACATGCCTTTCCCTGTATCTCTTCCAGACTGATTAGAGAAGAGGAACAACAATGAGATTTGGCCTTCTCCTACGATCACCAGCTTCCATGGCCACTCTCCCTTATGGAAATGTCTGGGCACCACACAGCAACAGCCAACATCACTGCAGGTGACTTTCAATATATGCCTAAAAACCACTCTCCTGCTTCCCAAAAGAACCATGCTTCTTTCCCACTACAAAACTCACTCCTTGATCTTCACAGCCCAAAGAGAAATCTTTGTAGCAAAAAAAGGAGAATGCATCCTTGAAGGTTTCCTGCAGTCTGAAGTTTTCTTCAACAACTCCAAACAAGCTTTAATTAAATTCTCTTAATTTCTTGTTGCACTTGTACTTTCCAGAGAGGGATCTGCTATTAAAGCGGAGGCCCACATTTTCACATTTCACATTTTGCCTGTGAAGATTTTTCAGATACAAGAATAATAGAAAAAGTAGATCTTTGTGCCTCTAGGGAACACTTCTACAGCTTTGCACTTAGTTTTGTTTGCCTGCATCTCCACATATCTGTCAGTAGAAAGTGAGCCCCATTCCGAGAAGAAAATGATCCCCTCTAAGCATAGGTGTTGCCCCTTAACAAACCATAGTACAGATGTTCCCAGGAGCTCCAACTAAGATAAGACTCATCATTTTGAACTTGTCCGCAGTCACCTGCTGGACCGTGTTTTTTTTTCCAGAGCATATTTTTAGTGTGATGGAGGTTGCCTATGAAATTAATTTACTCTGAGCACAAAAGTGAAAGGACAAAAATAAATTCCAAGTCCTTTAAGACTACATCTCGTAACACACAAGTGCTCCATGTCAGGCAATCTAAGAGACCACGGAATCATAGAATCATTCAGGTTGGAAAAGACCTTTAAGATCATCGAGTCCAACCATGCAACTCTTCTCCCAAATATACCGTGCCTATATCTTGTGTTACTGCTGTTGCTGGCTGTTTGCTGTTCCCTCTCAAAGAGGCAGAAAGACTTGTCACTGACATGGGCATAGATTCACTCTTTCTACTAAAGGAAAACAGGGTGCTAAATACCTCACTGGAGAATGTCACCAAGTAAACACTGTCACTGTAATTACACTCAGACCCGACTTCCTCATCAGTTAGCCTGGTACGAGAAGAAAATTCAGTTTGCAAAAAGAGGAGGACCAAACTGGAACCAAAGTTTCTAGCCACAGGCCACCGTGTTCTTTTTGCTCCCCTCACTTACGTTCATCCCAATCTCCACAAAGGAATCCTCTGCTGAGGAGATGTTCAGCTTGACCTGCAGTTCTGAAATGATGGCTAACAGATCTGCCTTCTCAGCCTGGAGCCGCTGCACCTGGGATTTCAGCTGCCTCACTTCCTTCTCGGGAGCCATGCATCCCTCCTGGGATAAACAAACCCTGCATTAGCCAACCAAAAGGAAACACCAGCCAAGGAGCACAGAGCCTGAACACAACAACGGTGTCCCACATCCCTCCTTCTCCGTTTAGGTTTGCCTGGAAAAACCCAGTGTACAGATCCCTAAACTATGCTTTCGTCCACTAGACAGCAAGAAGTCTAAACTGTGAAACCCAGTTAACCAAACGATGAGCGTCATGCTTCTGGAAGACACAGGCCTGGTTCTCAGAATGCACAGATAATTAGGATGTAAATCTTTGCCTGAATCTATGCCTCTCACTATCATGTAGGGTCTCAGCCAACCTATAAAACTATTGTCCAGAATTATTTCATTTTTTCCACCCATATTCTTATTCCTCTTTTCCCAAATCTACCTAAGATTCTAGGGAGAAAAGACCAGTGGGCAGAGAGCTTTTCCACACACTCTGCTTTCAGCCTTCCTCCGCCATACAACTTCTCTGTACCCCATCTCCATGTATAAACCTCTCTCTACATCCTTTCCCTTCCACAAAGCTTCTGTCCCTCAGAGATTCTCCCCAAACTTAATCTCTCCTTCCAATCATGACTGTCTTGTTCACCTTCTGCCTCTTCCCATTCCCCAGGATCCTCAAAACCCTCTCTGAAGCCTCTACATAACCAGGAAGCCTCACTTTTTTTTTTCTCTCCTTTAGATGCTTCTCCCCATTATGAAACTTTCCCTGCGAGTTTGTTTTTTCTTCATTTTGTAATCTGAGCCTTCCAGCTCCTGCTAACGCCTTATTACAACACACACAATCAATGTAAATTCTGGACAATTCCTGGAGTCTGAACTACATTCTAATCTATCATTCGTGCCAAATCTCCAAACTCTTGCTATGCTGACAGTGTCTCTCATCCTGCAGTACTGCCCTACCCACCTGACTTGCCGCTGTCTCTGGTTTTGTGCTTAGGCTGTAAGAGGATGCAATTAAGAGTCAGCTCCAGTGAAGAGGAGAGAGCTTTACAGCAACCTGTGCTAACAGAGGTACGGTTTTGAGAGAAACCCTCCTATGAGTGCTGGTTTATCACTAAGGGAGACAACACAATACATCTGTGATTTACTTTGAGTGAAACAGATGTCACTTAATGGTAGCAATAGACTACAGTCTATCTCAGTTAATAGTAAAACACACAGAGGTGAGAGAAATTAGACTAATCTTAAATTAGTCTGGCAGAGGAAATTTTTTCATGTTCTTTCTAAATAAAAAAAAGAAAAAAATTAAAGTAGAACTAAAGCATTCAAGACAGAAAGTAATTCTGGCTTAAATGACAGCCTGAAAATCATGATCAGAAATTAAAATGTTTCTGTCTAAATTACAGTTATTGCTGACTGATAAAACTGCAAAGAATCACAGAAGAACCAGTGCTTACTCTATGAAGCTCTTGGAATGACATCATTAGAAAAGACTTATTTTTACCTCTCTGGATGTTGGACTACTCAAGCAGGTTGGATCACTTTGTCAATAACATACCTGAAGTACTGAAAGTACAAGAAGTTCTAAAACAGGTAGAGGCAGAATAAATCCTCTACTTCCCCTTAAAAACTACTCCAGATTTATGAAATTCTGTTTCCTTGACAATCCTGAAGCACAACTTTTAGCCTGTAAAGATTGTGTAAGTAATACATGACTTTCTTCCCCCTTGTAACTTCTGACCTCATTGGCCAATTTTGATTTACATGCCAAAACATTTCTTACAGAGTTCCATAAAATAGGCAGTCAGGAGAGGAAAGGAGAGTCTACTCGTGACTCTGTTGAGACAAAGGCTAAACCGCTCATCCTTCCTCAGGCAACAGAGAATCCACATGGATCCTGGAGGTACCAGGATGCATCAGTTTGGCACTGTATGAAACTTCTTGTTAAAACACCTCTTCACATGACCACGTGGGACACAAAGCAGGTTTTTTTTTTTAATAGGCTTTGTCCATAGATGTCTTCAGTCCTACCTGCAAAATGTTGCCTGGCTACTAAGCAATCACCTGCCACATTAGAAATGATGTGTTACAGAGCCAAAGGTTAGACAGAGGGAGGAAGATCAGTCAGACTCAAATGGGGCGGCAGAAGTACAGACCTAATCCAACCTCAGTAAAAGAGTTTTCATGAGAGGAGAATGATATAATAGAAATAGATGGCAGGTAATTTTTTTTTTTTTTTTTTACATGTCAACTTCTCCCCAGAAACACAAACACAAAAGCAATTAAACAATCATGAGAGACAGATGATTTTAATGAGCAAAGGGAGGGATAAAGTCAAGAGATACCCAATAGTAAACAAAACAAAGAATGAGAAGTTAGCAAGAAATGTTAATATCTTATTTCTTATGTCAAGCATGTTAATTATTGTGAATTAAATGTTAATTCATTAATGGAATACATTAATGGAAATGTAAATTATCTCAGATGTGGCACAATTTTCTGTTACTACACTCTGAGAAGCTTCCCTTTATAATAAGGATATAATAATAAGGATAAAAGTGAAGATGTTAACAAATCTCCAAACCTCCCAATGTGATGAAGGGACTGAATGCTCCAGACTTTCAATTCAAAAGCATGTCAATCCAACAGATTCCTTATTTACCGTTTCAGCTCCTTCTCTTTCCTTTAAGCTCTGAAGTTGTTGCTGTAGCTGTTCATTTTCAACGCACTTGGCTAGCAAGCACTGCTTAGCCTCCTTAAACTTTAACTCGTAAAATTCTCGTTCTTCTTTCTGCTTCTCTCGCCAGATGGAAAGTTCCTCATATCGGTCCTTCATAGCTTGGTTATGCAACTTCATGGCTTCTGAACGACAGCCAGAGAGAAGACATTGATTCACATTAATACTCAGTCAATGAAACAGCCAATTTCCACTACACTGAGCTCAGCGTTCTTCAGTACCAAATGGGTTAGTAACAATGGGGTAGGGAACGTGAACCTCCTCCTCCTGTACCTTAAATACCAAGCCAAAACTAGACTTCTTATAGTCTGTTAGCACTATAATAAATAGCATTAAACCCACTGCTGAAATCACATGCCCACATTCTCTCACTTCTTGACTTACTCCTAAACTGAGAAATACAGGCAAGAAGTATTGCTCAGAAGAGGTGCCTAGTATCTTGCTGCGTGTGTTATTTACATGATGAACCCAAATGAAACTACTGAACTGAGACTCTGAAACTACTGAGACTTGGTGGGGAAAACAGACATCCGAGACTGGTAAACTGCTGCATGAAAACAGTGCATTCAGACCAAATCAAATATGCCCAAGAATGCTCTGTGTGAACATTTGGTTAAGATTTGATTGAAAGCACTGAAAAAATACACCCGACAACTCACAGTAAAGTCAGTTCCCCCTGGCTGGGAAGCCATGTGTACATAACAAAGTCAGTATGTAACAACGTCAGTCTTACTATTGCAAAATGCATACAAGATTTTTAGGAAGAGTCAATGAAAGTATTTCAGACTTGCTTTTTTTAAAGCAACAAACTCAAAGGCAGTTGCTTGAAAATCTTTTGTACATTGCATTTTCCAGTAACTTCCACTATGTCCTGATGTCATATTATAAACTGCCAGCAAATTCTTCAGGTTATGTAAATACTCTTGTATTTACAGGTTTACATTTAATATGTAAAGCTCCAGAGAATGATTCAGCAAGGTATGAGTTACAGCAGCTGTAAATACGGTCCCAAAAGATTATCTTATATGATATAGAACCTTTCAGCAAAATACCAGAGGTACTTCTAGAAACAACTTTCCTGCCAGATACCCATGAGACTCTCAGGCAGAAAACTTGGACCGGGTCCAAAAATGATGCAGGCAGAATTTAAACAGTAGTGTAAAATCACAGCACAGAAGATACGTGACTTCATGCTCTGCAGACACAGAAACAGTGTGGCACGTCTGTCTTTTACACAGAAAAATCCCAGATCCCTTTGGTTTTGCGCTCTCTGTTTTAAAAAAAAACCCCAAACCATATCTGATACCTAAACTCCTGGGATCCAGAAACAAATCTATCTCACCTGAAAGACTCAAATCATTAGGCATTTTCAGGGAAACTCATTGGTTCCTCCCAGACAGACCCTGCCAAGGCCACTGCTTCCTTTTGAAGTACAGAAGGTGCTGCCACATCTAAACATTCATAGTTGTTACTACACACAGTGCAGGACAGCCTGCTCCAGCTCCCCTCTCTGCCCGAGAGGAGGCAGCTCCTTTCAGACAGCATCCTAACCCAAACTCTTCTGGGCGCTGTGCAGTCAGTACCCACCCCTCCTGATGCAGCTACGGCAAAATGTTAGTCTGTCTATAATGGAGCTGCCCCACAGTCCTAAAATACAAACCAAAAAAGCTTTTAGAGGTTGATGAGCAAAAAGCGTATCATAGCAAGAGATTTTTCACTTCATGTCCCAAAACAGACAGTGCTATACTGCTTTTATGTATAATTTTAAGGCAAATAAGTCACCCATACATGGGGCTGTTCTCCCCCTAATCTTCCATACCGATTCAATTTGATGTGTCCTACCAGATTGGCCTTGCCACTTGCACAGTCAGTCATTTATAGAGCGAGTGCTACCTAGGTATAAAATGTTATCCAGCAAGGGCAAATGAGCACAAAATTCATACTCATGACTCAGGGCTTTTGCATTTCAAGACCTGTTCACATGCACATTCACCTTTTAACTCATTGTTCTCAGTGATCAGTTCTTTCATCTGTTGTACCATCTCTTCTGGGGTGTAGGTACTAAGGGCAGGGGCAGCCATACTGTCCATTCCGTTTTCCATTTTACTCCTGGGATGCTCTCCATTTTCAGCAGGACGGCTCTTCAACTTGCTGGACATCTCTGAAGCGTCTACTACAAGGTTTGCAAAGAGAAAACTCTCAATTTCTTGCCCAATACACTTTTATAAAGGAAATGTAATCATACCTTCTTTTTATTATGACGAGCAAGCCACACATCTTGTCATAACAAACTGGCACCTTCCAAACCCTCTGGCCCTGCTACACCAAGAGTATCCATGCGTCTCCATACCCCAACAACCCCTCGCAGGACCGCATGAATAAAGTGACTGGCACCTTCCAAACCCTTGACCCCGCTACACCAAGAGTATCCATGGGTCTCCATACCCCAACAACCCCTCACAGGACCACATGAATAGAGCGACTGGCACCTTCCAAAACCCTTGACCCCGCTACACCAAGAGTATCCATGGGTCTCCATACCCCAACAACCCCTCACAGGACCGCATGAATAAAGCAACCGACCCCCGAGGCGCCTCAGGCGCTAACCAACCCCTCCTCGGGAGCCCCTTCCTCCGCCAAGGAAAGGAGAACCCCTGTCTCGCCC
>VZTL01061742.1:45808-67761 GCA_013400535.1 Scopus umbretta | reverse complement strand
CAGGCATGGTGGTTTGTTTTTTTGGTTTGGTTTGGGTTTTTTTTTTGGGGGAGGGGGTTGATGGTTGGACTAGATGATCTCAGAGGTCTTTTCCAACCTTAACAATTCTATGATTCTATGCTACAAACCACTAAGAGAACAATTACAGTAATGTTGTGGAGGTTGTGACAGTACAGAGTTTCCCAAAGAGAGACCACAGATCATACCCACGGTAGGAGCCAGCACTTTTTTTTTTTTTTTCCCTGGGGTGTCTTCTGCCTCTAGAAGCTGTGAACCCTCAGCAGTACTCCTGAGAGCTGTGTACCAGCGTGGGACCATATTCTTGTCTTGCTCTTGAGATATTGTGGCTGCTACTGAATGGAAATGAAGCTTGCGAGCACACCTCACAAATTGCAGTATTTCTCTGATCACTTAGGGGACCTTTTTGTGTTGCAGCCTTGGCTTATCCCTATGATGACTGTAGGAATACCCTGGCGTATCTGGGAATGCACCTCCTGCAAGGAGACTTGGAGTGAAAAGTTTATATAATGTTTAAGTCTGTATAAGACAGCACTGCCTTTGAAAGAAGTGCAGGGGAGGTAGACAGCCAGATCAGAGTGAACCACACCAGAGATTTTAATGTGGGTCAGTTTTTAACTAAATCAGTTTTGTGCTGGCTTGCTGCATGCTCATGCAACTTGGGTGGAAGACTGTGAAGAAGTAGCTTTTGGACCATTGGAGCGAGTCCAGAAGAGGGCTATGAAAATTATCAGAGGGCTGGAACGCCTCTCCTGTGAAGAAAAGCTGAGAAAGTTGGGGTTGTTCAGCCCAGAGAAGGCTACAGGGAGACCTTGTTGTGGCCTTTCAGTACTTAAAGGGGGCCTACAGGAAAGATGGAGAGAGACTTTTTAGCAGGACATGTAGTGACAGGACAAGGGGCAAAGGTTTTAAACTGAAAGAGGGTAGGTTTTAGGTTGGACATAGGGAAGAAATTCTTTACGATGAGGGTGGCGAGACACCGGCACAGGTTGCCCAGAGAAGCTGTGGTTGCCCCATCCCTGGAAGTGTTGAAGTCCAGGTTGGACGGGGCTTTGAGCAACCTGGTCTAGTGCAAGATGTCCCTGCCCAGGGCAGGAGGCTTGGACTAGATGATCTTCAAAGGTCCCTTCCAACCCGAACCCTTCTGTGATTCTGTGATAGAAGGGAAGAGGGGCTGATTCTTTCAGCAGCTGTGCTGGTTTATGCCGGCATAAACTCTGCATGAAACTACAGTGTGTTTGAGAACCTTGAATCCCAAGGCAGAGAGAACTCGTGGGATTGAGAAAGGATGTTATCATCACAGGGACTTATAGTGAGAGGCCTCCAATGGACATCTGCTGTGCAGACCACAGAGGGACACCCCAGCTCTCAGTGATGCCTAGATCCCCGAGAGATGCCAGCCACGGCCGCTCGGCACTTCTGCTCTGCCTCCCAGGCACAGTGGGGGTGATCTGCCCTGCTTGGTGGCAAACTTGCAGCACTCGTCCTCTGCAAAACAGGCCAGAAACCCAGAGCCTGCCATCGCACTGTCACTGAGAGAGTAGTGAATGCTGGGAAGAACTTGGTTTGCAAGAAAAAAAAAAAGTGAAGGAGAATTTTTCCGAGGCTATTCAAGGCAGTAAACACAGACTTGAAATGTTGGCAGAAAACAAACTGCTTTTCAGACAGCTGAGGGCGCTCAGCACATCGTAAGTGAAGCTGGTGTTTTGCAGGTTTGAGTCTTAAGACGCAACGCTAAAATGCACTTAATCAAAGATAGTGCTGCTAGTGAGCAAAGCCTGGGCAGGGGCTTAGGCTCTAACATTGCCAACAGTTGAAGAATAAAAGGCCCAGAGCTGGTTAAATTGCTGCTTGTGTGCTTCAGTACAAGCATAAATGTAATGCCTTAATTTTAATGGCACCTTGAAAGAACTGTTTGATCACGGATTTCCCCTTCTGAAGCAGCAGGGTTTTATTTATTTATTACGATTTCAAGTATCTCCATAGAAGTCGAACTGGAACTGGAGAAAGATGTTAGGCTAATATACCTGGATATTTGTGTTCTGACCATCTTCTTGCAGTTTTCTCTCATCCTGGTTTTATTCTTGCGATTGGGATCTGCTTCTTGGCATGACGCATCTTTGCCAGAATCACCATCTATATCTGTCCCAAATTTCCCGAGAAAAGGACCTCTGTTGTGGTGGGTTCTGTGTTGTGGGCATCTCTGTTCGGTTCTGGAAAGAGACACACTGACCTCATTTCACCCAGACCATGTTACATTATTGTTTTCAGGGATTTTTAATATAAGCCAGATTTGTCTGGGTTCTCATTTGTCTTCCATTGATTTCTGTAGCTCATTCAAACTTCTTAAAATCCTCTGTGATTTTTGTTTATTCACCACTCTCTATTAGCAAATCCTTAATTTCTTAGTGCTTCTAAAGCTCCTTAGGACATGAAACAATGCGATATAACGATTTGTTAACTGTTATTATTACCACTAGTGGTATGAATAAAAATTAGTGTATTTTGCTGAAATACACTTAATACATACACTTATTTTATTTAAGTCAAGTAATTACTGCTAGTAACATCGTGCTTAGTTGGATACCTCATGTCCTTGAGAAGAAAGATTTATCTAGTTATCATGACAATGATTTCTGTACTTGTTTCAGCTCTAAAGGGACATCTTGGCTTAGAAAGTTAAGGATTTTTATGTCAATAAATTGCCATGTTTTTCATCCACAGAGACTTTGATTTGGGTTTTCAAGCACTGGTAATTAAATTAAAGCACCTGTTACTTGCCAAGGCCAGTTGACATTAGGCATCTAGCTCATCTCGGGTACGTGTGTGCATGGTAACTTCCTGCTAGGGAGAAATAAATTGTCTTGATTTAGGGTTCATGTATGACAATGTGGCTGTAATTCCATAATCTGGAATTCCCAAGCCATTTCAGCATTTTCAATAGGATAAAAAAATGGCTTTTGCAACATTTAAGTTCCTTACGGCACAGCCAGGCAGCACAGTAACCATCTGTTTTCTCCACAGAAGGATGTACCTGGGTATTAAAGGGAGAGACATCAGTACATGCAGAAATCAGGTCCAGATTCCTGAGGAGATGCAGACTGATATCCAGATGTCAGACCCTTTGTTGAATCCTGTTTCTGCTTGTCAACTCTGCTGGGGTGATTCAAACTGGATTTCTCAAGGGATAGCCTGTGGATGTCCCCAGTAGCAAGTGATCTCTCTCAGGTGTCTTCTGCTTAATATATTGTCTATCCTTGTCCTCCAGGTGCCTTAGGCAGCATCGTAACTATCAGATCCAGAGGGCTGTCTGAAGGGCACCCACTTCAGTGCAGTTCAGTATCTGACAAGTGTCACCCATGAGGACCTCAGGATGCTAGAATACAAGACAGAAGCATTTATTCTCCTCTGCCAGACTTTCTGACTCCCTCCACAACTCTGATATTTTCTTTTCTTTGGCTAGGACCAGATCCAGGTGGTGTTAATGGCTGGAGGGTCTGTAACCAGACATCCTCAGCGACTCCATGAGAGCCGGACTGCACTTCCCGAACCAGGCAGCCTTAATGGCCATCCAGGGAGGGGATGGATGCTGCAGACAGCCACCACTGTAAATCCTTGCTGCTTTCAGAAGCGAGAGCCAGCCAAGGAACAGAGCAGATGAGGGACCAGACTTTATAATCAGGTTTACAAGTTGATCAATTATTATCATAGCTGCAATAAACTAGTTACAGAGATGAGAACAAGCTGATGTTACAGAAAGCCAGCTATAAAAAATGTGTTTCTAGACATGCTCAGTTCTGTGAGGACAGAGAAGCAAACTATTAAAAGATCTTTTTAACCCATAGATTGTAGCCTCAAAGCTGATGCTTGCTTTATACGTGTTTTATTTTTTCCCTTCTTCACTTATTTGTTCCCTTGCTTTCTTGTTTAAAGAAATATTGTTTTCTTTGGGTAGATTATTGGACAGTATGGTGTACAGGAGGTAAACACATGTGGTCGCTTGCTAAGCCCCCCCCAAGGTGAACAGAGTTGCACAGGACTTGACAGAGTCCAAGTAAGACCCCAGGCAGCTTCTTTGCAGTCATTCCTATGGCGCTCCCTGTTTCATTTGCAATCATCTCTTTCAATCTCTTTCCTTTCTCCCTGTCTGCCTGATTCTTCTGGCTGGCCACTGTTTTAGAGGGTACAAAGGAGAAGGGGTACCTGGCCTCAGCTGTGTGCCCTGCAGAGAAAGAAAAGTCAGGCTTGTGTTTGATTGCATTACATCATAGCTTCTGTCTATTAAAAGGGGGTTGTTTATGCAAGAGACGCTGAAAAGGGACAGAAATGTAATGATTTTTACAGATCTGCTCTTGCTGAAGGGTTTGGATACTCATTTAATGTATTACTAGTTTGACATATTATGTTTATCTTACATATTTATTAGCATTATGGTGTCAGAGTAGGGCCCAAATGATAGAGTTCCTATTCGGGTCCCATTGCTTTGCTTTAGCCTCTTCCCCTGGAAGGGGACCTGTGACAAAATCTTAATCAAGCCCAGGGTCAAATATTGCTCAGACCTGGCACCATTCCCAACAGGGTTTCCTTTTGAGGGATTGCTTCTACTTGCATTTTTTTCTGTAGTGCACCACTATAAAATCTGGGCTTCCCCTGATATCATGGTAAACCCCTGTTATCTATACATGGCCAGTTCTGACTTCTGCAGAGATTTTTCCTTGACCTGATAACTTTCCCTCTGAAACCACCCCCTCTGTATATAGGCTGTGCTCTGGGTGGGGATTTAGTACAAATCTCTTCAAAAACCCCAGTAGTTTCTCCTTGAGGACAAAGCTGGGCTCTAACACAGCTGCTGCTGGAGTCCCAGCTGGGCATGGTCAGTTTTGGCAGCAGTAGCATGTCCCAGAGTGGAGGGACCATGTTGGAAGGTGCTTTAGGGTCCTGGAGAATTTTTGTGTAGGCTATGGGGTAGCTTAGGGCTGGGGCGGGGAGAGCTCATGAAGAGCTTAAGAGGCATTTTCTCTGCTTTATTATTTGAAAGCAAGGGGTCATCTGAGATTTCAGGCTGCCTGAGACTGTAGCCAGTAAAGCGTGTTTTGGGATTGAGGGGGGGAGATTGTGTTTGAGAGTGATAGTTTGGTTAATATATCACTTTGGGTTTGTAACTTATTTTGCCTTTGAGCGCGTCAGTGTGATATCTACATACCAAATCTCAAAGAGCTTCCTAGATTGCAGCCAGCTCACGTGAAGGTATCGTTTGCCCGGAGCCATTACCCCAAAACACCTCATCCTTGAACCTGGGAAATGAGGAACATGTTGAGTGAAAGTAACTAGAGGAATTTGGGAAGGAAAAAGTAACTTCTGTGGGAATGCCTTTTCACAGGTTAACGTAATTCATGGGCCACTTGGATTTCAGATGACTGAACTGCACTGGAAGCAGAGGCTGTTTTTTCCTAGTTCCTTTGCTTGCCACGTCCATTTTTCAGCACTTGTTTGCCACTAAGCTCAGGGAGGCAAAATCAATAGTTCTCCAATGTTAATAATTGAGCAAAGCAGGCAGCCAGCTGAGTAAACCCCATCTCACTTGAAATCAGAACAGTTACTTCCTAGCTTGAGCTAAAATATCTGAGAATTAGGTGCAGACTGAGGTGGAAAATGGGATAAAAACACCGGAAAAAAAAGCCAAACTACTCCCCCTTGTGCTGTTCTGTCATGGTTCTCACCAAAAGAGTGGCAGAACTGAATAAGGATTGCTCTCCTGAATCATTTGCTATCGGGATGCAATCAGGCAGAATGGTCTGAAAGCATCTTTAGTTTTGTAGGAATGAACTCTCCAGGGGTCTGAGTGCTTTTCCAGGTTTCATCCTAAGGCTTAAATGATGCACTTATCGAGAGCTGATCATATAAAGTACATGAAGAAGAAAAGACCCTGACAAAGAATAGCTTTTAACTTGGGGAGTGAGGGGAAAAAAAAAAAAAAAGAGCAATAAACATGTGGCCAATGTGTCTGGTCAGTTTAGGCACACTGCTGGAGGCATTTTTGAGGGGCGTTTGGATACCCTCGCAATGCAGGGTGAGAACCCCTCTTGAACGCAATGCCCCACAGCATCCCCTTCCTGAAATGCTGTCATCTCTGGAAAATACTGCAATAAACGTCTAATACCCCTGGTAAAATTACACATCGGTTAAGGGACAGGGTCTCTTAATCCCAGTAAGCCATCAGGAAGGGGAGCAGTAGGATGCTCAATCATCAGATTGTCATACCACCCCAGTGGCTTGCGCAGTTTACGGATAGAAGTTGCCTGCATGGTGTATTCTTTGGAAGTACTGGGTTTGGGAATCTCTAGATCAAACCCGCTTTTAAATATTGAGAACAGGAGGCTTCTCTGAGGGGTAGTCTTGTTTTAATGGGGTAGACTGTCTATTGATGGACTTGTCAGTAAAGGCATAAATCATATCTGAGACATCGGGGTATATCTGGCAAAGAAATCCAATGAAAATGAATGCCAAGATGTCAGCAGTCCAGGAGATACATGATAGCAGCACTGCGGAGCCAACAGACACAAAATACAATGTAAAGATTTCCTTTCTTTCATGGAATCTCCAGGGATCCTTCTGCAGAGCATCCAGGAAAAGTGCTCTGAATCCTGAGCAGTGTGAGGAGGCAGACAGCCTGATTTAAAGGTGTTTAAATATTGCCGAGGGATGGGAGCATACGCCAGGAGAGTGCTCCGGGATGATGCTGAACACTCACCACGTCAGGGCTTTTGGGTGCCGTGACGAGGACAGGCCACATGATGCACTGAAGCAATTATTCCACAGAGAACTGCGTGCCTTTTCTATAAGGGATAAGAATCAAGAAAACCTGTACAGGGGCGTGTGAGAATCCCTCTGCTGGGTATCAAATCTTCCTTTAAAGGGACAGCGCAAGCTGCAGTTGTGGACCCGGTTTGTGGTTTGGGTGAAGCCTGTAAAGGTAAGTTTCCGAGAAGCTCAGCTAATGCTGCCTTTCAGCAGGGTGGGGTTTGCAGCATTTCTCCCAAACGGCAGAGCAACACCGAAGCCTTTCATTTTTCACATTGCGATGTGGTTTTTTTTTTAATTTCTTTTCAATGGCCTGCAGCACACCAAGAGCCGCAGCACAGAGAGATTGTGATGATCGGAAGCCAACAAAACTGTAGCTTTGCTAGACAGGGCCCATCTGTATCTCCTCTCCCAGCCCTATCTTTCCCCGCTGGCTTTCTGTGCAGCAGCTGGCAGTATGTGTAAATCCAGGAAAAGCTTTACAGAGCCAGGGGAAACCCAGGAGACAGTTAATTCATTCTGAAACAGCACAGCCTTAAACAGTCACCAGTGACCTGGAGTTTCTATACAGACAGTTTAGGTAATTGTGCTGCCAACTTGCCATCAGGGCTGGGTTTTTATGAATATCTTTTTAGCAATGAGCAGCAATTTGTCAAACATTGCCCTTAAATATGTCAGCGAAGGAGCATTCGCATGGCCCTCCGCTGCAGCAAGCACTTCTGGTCTCGTGGGCTCTGCCCACCGCCCTTTGAGACCAACATGGCTCTGGCAGAGGCCACTCTGTTGGAAAAGGAGCTCCAACCGTGAACGTGAGGGCTGGAGGAAAGAAAGGAAGAGTAGAGGCTTGTTTGTCCCTGTTAATCCACTCAGATGTGTGCAGACTGGAGGTGTATGGCTGGAGGGAAAAATAAGACCATATAACATGATTCAGCTGATCCCAAACAAAGGTTAGGGGTGAGGAATTCCTACCTGAGCAGAAGGAAGTTTCTAAGGGAATTTCCCCTGGCTGCCTTACAAAGCTCTGACTGCTGCATCGTGACCTGTGAGGCATTTGTTTGGTTTGGCTTTTATTTTCTTTTTCTTCCTCCTTCCCCCGTCCCCCTTCAGTTCTTGTCTGTTTTGTTTCTGAAAGAATGACATCCCGGCCCCTAATATTTCTGGAGGCAACACACACATTCCTTGCAGCTTTGCGTTACCAAGAAGACAGAAAATGTTCCTCATAATTACACATGATTTGATCATTCCAGCATTTCCACCTCTTCCCAGAAGTTTTATTATCGTAATTAATTTCTCTGGCACCTACTTGCAGCTCTAGGCATTTTCCCAAACCTTAAACACACAGTTAACAATTCTGAACATTTCGCTGCTGTATTTCTTTTCCTCGATTCACTAGTTATAAATTCTTTGTTAGTAGTCTTTCCTACAACATGAGCTTTATTCATGTAGTCTCCATTACTGTAGCATGGTGATACTCCAGAATCTCTGCTTCACCACACCACTGTGATCAAAGAAAATGGTGTTATCCCTAGTTACAAATGGGAGTCTGGGATACAATGGGACTAAGACTCATATTTTGAAGTATTTGGCTGTCAGTGACTCCCCCAGATTGTCACAGGAAGTCAATGGCAGAAAACGGAATTACACCCTGGTGTCCCAAATCCAAGTCCCTACCTGCTGGGCCAGCTTGGTTTTGCTGCCTTTTGGTGCATTTCTGTTGCCTTTCAGAAAATGTTCTGCAACTTCCAATCCATTCTCAAATGCCGTAAAGGAAAGATGAACCAAGAGAGAAGTGGTTTTAAGAACCAAGGACTCCTCTCGGGGAGTTTTCTTCTGGCACTTCTGGATACTGGATAAAAAAAGATTTTTTGCTTAAGAAAGATCTGAACTCTGATCTGAACTGTGGAGTATTAATCATATCATGTATTCATCATATCTATGTATGATAGCACTTGTCCATAGTAAATTTTTGGGATCTCAGAGGAGGAATGTAAGAGAGATGATATCAAATATTGTTGGGTTTCAACAACCAAGCCAACTCACATTAAAAACATTGGTTTCAGCACCCCATTGATTTCATTGAGGGTTGGTAGGTGATTGAAATGAGAAACTCCAAGCACAGTCCAGCACAACTCTTGCTATGATTGAGTGTGATCCATCAGTCACCATGCAACGGGCAGAGCTGTACATTAGCTTGAACTTATGCGTGTCCCAGGCACGACCATGTACTACTGTGGTGGAATTCATGCTAGCTCTGTTGTTATGAATTAATTGCACAGGCTGCAAAAATCTCACAAGTTCTGACTTTTCATCTATTTAAACCCAATCCCATGTAACCCTCCCACCACAACTCACAAGACCTACGGGTATCCTCAATCTGAAGGCAAGCCACCCATGGCTTGTTTGCTGGAATGGGAACAACAGCCCCAGAAGCAAAGTTGCTGATGGAGATGCTGAAATCTTGCTCTTTATTAGACAGAAGCTGAGCCAAAAGTCAGGTTTCAACCTATGCAGAACTTGGCCAAACCTTATTATTAATTTGGCTTCCAACACAAGCAGCACAGCACTGCAATGCAAAACTACCTCGGTGGGTAAACCATTTTCTGTATACTCTCAGATTATAGCTGAGTAGGATTAGAGCTGTCCTGGTGGGTGAGCTTCTGCCGATGTCGGAGCGAGAGCCGGGTCTCCTGGCTCAGCACCGTGAGTCCTGGGGTGGTTCGGTGTGAGAAAGCGGTGAGCAATCTGGTGGGCTCTCCGGGACCATCAGGTTGTGCTCCCAGGACAGTCAGAGGAGAGAAGTGGTCACCAAGTCCACCACACCTGGGGAGAGCAGCTTGCCAGACTTAGACACTGTGACTAGTGGTACCCAACACAGTCCTAAATATTTTCACTTCATTTACTGCAAATATAGTTTCACCAATGAACTGGGCAAGGACTTCAACAAACAAACACACAAAAAAACCAGCCCCAACAGTAGAAAAAAAAAGGACTTGAAAGCACCTCACTTACATTATTTAAACTATAGCTCTGTGTCAGCCAACACATATTCAGCAAACCTTATCTCTGTTGCATAGAGCCTGATTTACCAGACCTAATTGCCTGAGAAATGTTCAGCCCTTGGGACTGCAGTGGCAAAAGCAATTTCCTTCTTTATAACAGAGACTTAACAAAAATCCCTCCTGCTTAATGAGAGCAGGAAAGATGGAGGGACAAAGGTAGGGGTGTGGAGCTGGGCTGCAGCCAGCCGGGGTCTGCCTGGGGTGGCGGGGGGCGAGAGGAGCCCCAGGCAGGGCAAGGGGTGCCTGTGCCATCCCTGCCGGCGTGGGGGGCCCCGCCGCGCACCCCTGATGCGGGTGGTTCGCCTTCCTTCCACCCATCTCCGGGCAGCCCCTGCCTCCAGGCTTCCCCCGTGCTGTCAGTCCTCCTGGGGCGCAGCCAGGGCATCGCCGTGTTGGGCCCCAGCAAA
Organism: Scopus umbretta; assembly: GCA_013400535.1. Lineage (NCBI taxonomy): Eukaryota > Metazoa > Chordata > Aves > Pelecaniformes > Scopidae > Scopus > Scopus umbretta. The sequence continues at coordinate 57,476 of VZTL01061742.1, read as the reverse complement.
GATGAACTCAGCCCCCACGGCCGCCTCCGCTCGCCGGAGCGAAATCTGGCCACTTGTTGCTGAAGCGTTTTGGGGATGAAAGTGCCAGGATTGAGGAGAGAAGAAGTGTTTCTAACAACAGTGTTTCTTTGTTTCAAGTGAAAGAGCCAAATTTAATGCAGGATACAAAGCTGACCCTGGGGTGAAAGACATCACTGAGCCCCCTCAGAGGCTGCCCTCCCACCCCCTGAACCAAACCCAGCAAATCTTTGATGCATTAACTTTTAAAAGTGAGAGCGAGAGCAACCCCCCCCCCCTCAGAAATTGTTTCAGGGGGAGAATAAAACAGCAGAAGCAGCAAAGGACGGTTAATGTGGATTTTGCAGCAGATATTGATACAGGACAATTTCCCCTATTCCTTTCTGGTTTAGAAATAAGATTCTTGTCAACACAGAGATAGTCCTGGAAGAGCTAACGAAGCTCAAAGCTGAGTGAAAGAAATCATGTTCTGGGGGCTGTTTGCAGCAACTTTTTCTTCCCCCCTCTTTTTTTTTTTTTTTTACCAGTTAAAAAAAGAGGAGTTAACACCTGTGCCTGCTGCACTATGCCATTTTTCAAGCTTGCAGTTGTTCTCAGGGGAATCAAAGTGACAGATTTATGCAAAGCTGCAGTTTGGATCTTTTCTTGCCCTGGAGCAAGGCTTTTATCCAATGCTCTTCTTCCCCCCTTCACAAGGATGGTGAAGAGGTCGGATGCATCACACTCAAAAAAGGCAAAGGCAAAAAATCTTTCACAGCTGTTCCTAGCAGCTGGGACATATTTAATCAGAACTAGAGATTAGCGTACATCTCTGTGAAAGAGATATTTTTCTTCCCCTTATGGTTATGTTATCACCTGTGCAGCAGACAAGGCTCAGAGCTGCACCTCAGCAGCAAACTCACAGCAAGAGTGTGGAGGGGCTGCACGTGACTTTGTACTCTTATGCCCAGTAACTCCTGGAATGGGGTGGCCCTCCAAGTAGTGGAGACAATTTCTTAGGGCCATCTACATTGTGAAAGCCCCTCCTAAGTGTTTCAGACTCCTGCAAGACCTTAGGCTGTGCCTGTGCCCAGCTCCAGCGAGCCTCTGCATGGCAGGGTTTTTAGCAGGGAGTCTGCAGAAGGCAGCTCTTCTCTTACTATTTTATTGGAGGTGGGAACAGCAGAGAAGGTCTTTCCTGGTGTCTCAACATGTGCTACATGCACACGGACACAAATGAGTAATGGTAAATTTCCAGTAGTACAAGAATGTCTGCTGTTTCCTAAGCACTCATTCAGGGCGGTGAGTCCCGAGCAGCAGTTTGGACTGTGGCCTTCTAGAGAGCAGTTATGTTTTACCTTCACTGCTCAGTGTGCAAGCATCCTGAAATCCCCGGTCCTTGAATCATTAAGGATTAGAGAGGCGGAACTTGAGAGGCAGAACTATTAACACCTATTTGAGCTTTCCTGTGATGCTTGTCTCCATATTATCTAAGGGCCACAAACACTTAATGGCTGTGAATTCACAATTCCTTTATGTAGTAAGAAGCTGGTACCTATGTGACCTACCAGGCTTGGCTTTTTCATCCCCAAATCTTATCCTTCCAGTTAATCTTCTCCATCCCCACCTTTCAGCCAGATATGAAGGTCTTGCCTCTACTCAAAGAAACACAATCTTCAACACAAGCAAAACAAGACATTGCTTTTTAGCCTTCCCTGGTGGAAAGACCATTGAAATATTTTCCACAGAAATCTAGCCAAGATAAACATGCAAAATGTGATGTTTCAGCCCGAACAGTTAATGCAATCCAAGGAGGAGCCAGGCAGCTTTGCTGACAGGCAATATAATCCAGCAAATCATTTGCTTAGGCTGCCGCTGTTGCTGGATTTTGTAGCCTTTACTGGCTGAAACACCACCTGCCTTGTACATGTGTCATCAACCCCTGGAGGGGTGGCCAGGGAACAGCTGTCCTGGCCTTGACATATGACCGTAGGCTGGCTGCTGTGTGGATGCACATGCATCCATCTGCTGCGTAGCAGCATGGCCGTCAGCCGCTCCCAATGGGTTATCAGCAAGTTGCATGGATGCGTTTCACTTAGCAAAGGCAGGTTCGGAGGTAGAGGTGTTTTCTCCTTGGCGATGCTGATGGCATGTGGGAGCATTTCATTGCCAGGGAAGTCGGGAGCAGGACTGAATGACCAACAGTTACCCATCAGCAGCATGGCCCTCTTCACCAGCACCCAAGTCCGTCCCTCATTAATGTTGGTGGCATTGCTAACCCAGCTCCTGGGGGAAGAAATTCCCCTGAGTCAGGAGGAGAGTTTTGCTCAGCGACAGGCCAGCTGATTGCCGTGAGAGGAGGGAGCAACCTCTGGTGAGGGAGCTGGATCAGAGCCCGTTTCACTACATTGGCCACAAGCTTGGGTTAACTCCCTGGGTTAAGCGTAGGTTTTTTATCCTTTGCTGAGGGCAATTTCTAAAATCCAAATAAACCTCCTGCACAGGGGGGATGTGCTTTCATGTCAGCTGCCCTGTGAACACAGTGACTGTGTCAAAGACCTGGAAAGCCCTATTCAAAAGCATACCAGAGAAAAACAAGACCTACTCGAGACACAGAAAAATACAGAGCCTGTATGCTAACAGAGCAGGTCCTTGAGCCATTTTGTGAGGTTTTTCTAGATGGTTTGATGCCCTCTCAGTAATAGTTAAAGAGAAACTCATGGCCTGGTGGTTGGGGAATAGGTGGTTTGTCAGGAGTGGGCACATCTCATGCAAGTGTTGATGAACATTGGTGGGAAGGCTATAAGCCCTCACTGTCTGGGACACAGCTAATAAAGCCACCTCAGCCAAGAAATCCCACCTCTCTCCTTCTCTTGGTACTTCATTTAAATGACCCAGAAATGGAAGTAGATGTGGGGATGCTCATGAGACAAGAGGGGGTGTGATGGTGGGGCAGTGGTGGGGAAGGCAGGCAGAGGAAGGAGGGCTGCTCTCCAGCTGCAGGCAGGTCAGGGGCACGGGGACCAGCAGAGAGGCATGGTGTGACACTCCTGTCAAGCCCAGCTTTCTGCAGGACAAGAGGCGGTACAAGCTGGCCAGTGTGAGACTGCTGGGAAAAGCTGGTTTCACAGAAGGACTGACAGCTCCTGTGAGGAAAAGCAAGGGCTCTGATGGTATTTCTATTGGACACTTCCAAACAGTGGCCACATAAAGAAAAAGCCTTAGAGTTCTAGTTGCTCCTTTCTTTTTCTTTCTTGTCCCCGTTTCAGTAGTTGTATCATATGATGTTCAATAAGTTAAATTCCAAACTGCTTAATTCTTTCATTCATTCCTTCTTTGCCTAAAATTTTCCTTGACCAGTTACTTCCCTCAGTGCCCCTTCTCTCCTGTCCTGAGTCTTTTCTTGCCTTTCCTCCCAATTCCTCTGCCTTTCCCCTCTCTGTCTCTGGTTTTCTCTTGGGCTTTGCATTGCTGCATTTGCCTCATCCCTCATGTTATTTCCTGTTCCCTTGTCCTTGTTTCAGCTGGGATAGAGTTAATTTTCTTCCTAGTAGCTGGCACAGTGCTGTGTTTTTGGACTTAGTATGAGAACAACGCTGATAACACACCGATGGTTTAGTTGTTGCTAAGCAGTGCTGACACTGGCCAAGGACTGTTCAGCTTCCCATGCTCTGCCAGGGGCACAAGGAGCTGGGAGGGGGCACAGCCAGGACAGCTGACCCCAACTGCCCCAAGGGCTATTCCATACCATACGGTGTCAGGCTCAGTATAGAAACTGGGGGGAGTTGGCTGGGGGGCAGCGATCGCTGCTCGGGGACGGGCTGGGCATCGGTCGGCAGCTGGTGAGTGGTTGCATCACTTGTCTCTTTTTCCTCAATAATAATGTTATTATTGTTATTATTTTATTTCAATTATTAAACCGTTCTTATCTCAACCCATGAGTTTTCTTACTTTTGCCCTTCTGATTCTCTCCCCCATCCCACCGGGGTGGGAGGGTGAGCGAGCGGCTGTGTGGGGCTTGGCTGCCAACAGGAGCTAAACCACAACACTTCATCTGTAGAACTTCATGAGGTGCGGGGGCATTTCTCACCCCTCTAGTAGTCTACAGTAATCTACCACTCAGTAATCTGTGCTGCCTCGACCCCTTTCCCACAGATCTGCCCCTCCAGATGTGCGTGCACATCTGTACAGAAGGTACACATATTCTCAGAGCTAGGAGGCTGGAGTCAAACCCAGTTCAGGGAACTGCCAGCTTCAGTGGGATTCCCCCCTCCAACTCCAGAGCTCCTAGGGTGTTGGATGAGACATGGATGGCAGGCAGTTGTGTTCCTTACCACATCCCTGGAAAAACGTCAGGTACTCTGCTGATTAGTGCAGTTTGAGAGAAGAGAAATGTGCTGAAAATTAAGCACATTAAGACAATGGTCTTACAGCGGAAAATATTTAAGTAAAAACACTTTAAATTGCATAAAGGTGTTTTGTAAGAGAACTGTCATATACCATGAGACAATTTTGCCAGAAAGAACATCTGTAATGAGAAACAAATCACACTGACCTTTGCTATAGGGCTTGAAAGCAGGTTTCTTTGGGGTTGTGGAGACTCATTTGCCCTCCAGCAGTGGAAGAATTAAGATGCTATGTTTAACATAAACAACAGAGGTTTAATCCAAAATCCTCATGTGAGAGCACTTTGTGTTCTCTTAAAAGTTCGGTAATTCCATAAGCAAGACGGACAGTTGGGTTATTTTAGACTCTACGAAAGCAGGGGAGGGACAGAAGGGATGTCAAAGGGAATTAACTCATCAGAGTTAAGAACCCAGTTGTGAAAACTGAACAGAGTGTGAGTTCAATTGCATTAACTATACATGATGCCAAGGTCTCACATTATAAGACGCCTTTCTCCCCTTTTCGTTTTATCCAGGTAAACTGCAGGAAGAAAGGTTGGTCTGCATGGGACTATCCCAAGTCAGGGCCATGCAACCTCCTGGACATGCATGCCTGTTCCTGCTCAGTCAGTAATAGCATGACAGTCATGATTCTCATTACCATACGGGCTCTACACAAGATTCCCTGAGGCCAGATGCAGTTTTCTGAGTGATGAAGGCAAGGTAAGATGGTTCCTGCAGGCAGTATGGCTGCACAGGGAGAGATGTTGTCTCTGATGACCTGCCTCTGCTGGACCTACCTGCACATCATCTCTGCACTCAGCAAAGACAGAGTGGGCTTTGGCTTGGGAGCGTCTTGGCCCTTTTGAAAGGCAATCCCTTCCCCAGCTCAGGTTTGTCTTGCTGCTTTTCTGCCAGGGGCACAGGGAGAAGTCAACCCTGGCAATCTGGTACCATTTAGCAACACTAAATTCTCTTTAGAAAAAGACAGGGTCAAACATGTTACCTCCAACCGTGATTCAAATATTAAAACAGATTCAACTCGTTGAAAACATAGGAGGGACGGGATATAAATCCAGAAATCTTGAGCTATTAAAGCAAAGGCAAAACATTTTACATCTCTGTCTTTTTATTTCCAGACAAGAAGCCAAAGTCCTACAGTATCACTGCTGCATGAGGACTCAGACATGTACAGCATCACTTTCTTCATCACTCCCTTGTGATCCTGCAGCTGAAGAGACCCAGTGTGAGTGAGAGGGTGCAGGAGGGCTGGCTGCTTTGGCCCAAAACCAGGCCAGAATTGCCTTCACTTGACTGAGCTAGGTCTGAAATGCAAACTGTACTTTGCAAATACAATTTTTCTTCATGAGTGACCAATGGAAATTGCTCCATACTTGTGCAATGCTGGCTAGCAGAGCAAAGGTGGTTCTTGGATGAAGGAGCAGAAAACCAAATAGGAGTGGTAGTGCTACCCTCTTCCTGGCTCTTTGGAGACCAGTCTCTACAATCCAGTGTTCATCTCCGGTCTCTGCAGGAGAAAAGTATGTTGCAAATCTGGGACAATCAAGCTACAACAATGGCTGATAGTGTGGTCATCCTGCCACTGAGTAAAAAAACCTATTTGTTTATTCGAGGGAGTGCTTGATTAGTGGATTGTAAATGCCAAAACTGGGTGAAGATTTCTAATAAGAGGGTTTTTTTTTCCAAGTAGCAGGCAACAGCACATGATCCCATGGCTGGAAGCTGAAGCTAGGTAAATATCAAATGGGAAAAAGCACAAGGTTTTAGCATTGGAACAACTCACCAAGGGATGAGGTTGCTTCTCCACCACCTGAGATTTTAAAGCGAGGGTTGGATGTCTTTCTTCTGCTTTCCTTTTTAAAATTCAGTTAAGATCTTGACACAGGAGTCCCTGAGTGACATCTTCTGGCCAGTGTGGTCAGATTAGACTTTCCTAATGGTCCCTCTGCCTTTAAAGCATCTGATTTATAAGAAGTGCATTTACCTGGACCAGGGTTCACCCCAGGGACAGGGGAATTAGACATCTTTATTCATTCCTCCACAGCTGTGGGAAGGATATGTTTAGATATTTTTCCCATTGCCAGTTGTGTCAGTGGTATGTGTTATGCAGATGTATGTCTACTGGGAGCTATGCTCAGACAGCGCATTTCATATTGATTTATGAACAGACTTCTGAGCACAGCAACTTCTGGCCTCCGCTGACTTGGGCTGGAATCAGCTTGCATGTTGTTGCTATTCTTATTCTTGGACCTGCAGTCATGGCTCATGAACCAGATGCTGTAGAAACGCAGAGCTGAGGAGGTCCTTGCCTCAGAACTCTTCTCTAAGAGCCTGGCATGAAGTAAGGGGTGGATGCGGGTAGCCAAGGGAGCCCAGGGAAAAGATGGGTGGTGAACGTGACCAGTAGTGATGGGTTAGAAAAACAGTGTGTGTAGCAACAAGTCAGGTGGACAATGGTGGGCCAAGGCTGCGTCTGCCCAGGAAAAGATGCTGCAGGACTCAAAACATGAGAGGAAAGGGCCTGCACAGCATTTTGGTTGTGTAAATAGTAGGAAAGACCATGACTAGGAGAAGCTATGGGGAAAATGTCTACACGACCTTGAGAACAGAGAGGAAAGTCTAAGGTGAGGATGACATCCAGGCTGTAAGCCCAAGTGATGGATAAGAGGAGGTGATAGTGCCAGTGATTGAAGAGGGGAGAAAGGGTCACTCGGAATGAGAGTAACAGTTCCCCTTCAGCCACGATGGGTCTGAGATGAGGGCCAGGTGCCCCCAGATGTTAGGGAGCTAGGCTGAGATGGGAGTTTGGGTAGGAGGACACAGCTAACAGGGCAGAGGTCCATATCCAAAGGAAACTGTCTGAATTGGTGAGACTTGTCAGAGATCGGGACAGAGGGAGAGGAGTGCAGGACCCTGTGGGCACAGTGAGCCCAGGATGGGGAAGATGGACAGTGGGGAAGGGTAAAGGCCAAAGGGGCCAAGAAAGGGCAGAAAGATACAATGAAGGTGTAGGCAAAGATCTCCATCCATACCAACTCTTTGATCCTTCTACTCACTTCTCTATTCAAATTCAAAACGGTGTTACAGAAAGTGTTTTTCCTGCTGTGCATAAAGTAAATCTTTGCAAACTCTTTGAGACGGCAGTGTATTCCTGGCAGATCCCCAAAGATAGATCCTGTTTCTTCGTAGTCATGATTACTCTTCAAAAGAAAGAAACATAACGTAGTACAGGGAACATGTTTTGTTTTTTTGGTTGTTGTTTTTTTTTTAATAGGGATCACCCAGCCCAGACATTGGTACAAAAACAGTTAAATATGATGGACAAAATGTCAAACTATGAGAAGAATTACTCAAATTAGAGAACCATAGAGAGAGGAAGGTAATGAAAACATTTCTTCCTGTGGGCACACTAACACAGCCAAATATTCATCTCTGTAGGTCACCCAGTTTAAAGAGGGGTGGGCAGGGGGAAAGAAATCTGGGTTTGATGTTTTGCACCCTGGACTACAAAGGAATCACTGCAGACAGATAAATAACAGACAGCTGGGCTGTGGTTTCAGATCACCTACACCCATCAGAAAGGCAGCCAGACTCTGAGCACCGTCGTCTCTTGTTTGATACCTGGACTAACACTCAACTCTGTCAACGCTTTAAAGGCAAAGAAAGACAGAGCAGAGCTATGTTTTATTAAAAGGCTTAAATCAGCTGCATCGCCACAGAAACAGCAAAGAAAATGACACAGCCCGGAGGGAGAGACCTTTGGTTCAAATATCTGTAAAGATGTGTGGAAGAAAAGGAAGAGCTCCTGCCTGGAAAAACACAAGCCTGTCTCAAAGTCTACAAGACTATCTAAGCAGAGGAAGTGAATGAATAACTGTGGCACATGCATGAGTGGCTGAAAGCACAGCCTGAGCGGTAATTGGCTCTATTGATGCTCCTCTGATTAGCTGGTTTTGGCTACAGCACTCGTCAGACCCACGCTCAGTTCACAGCACAAAAGTATTCACGCTGCACTGAAGAACGTCTCAGATCAGCCGGTGGCTCCCTGCAGAGAAACAGCAAACACAGATCTGAAGGAGGCGGTCTGCAGGGAGGGTTTCTAAATCCTTACTTCATGTCACTAATTCCTTGTTATCCAGAGCTGGAAGAGAAAGGACTCCTGGAACGGATTCAGATGCTCCTGCTAATTTTCATTTCAGAAATGAAGGAAGAGAGAAGAAAATTGATGATGCTTCTGTGGAGAGAAATTTAAAAGCAAAATCACATTAATCACTGTGATCTGAATGTAGATATTTCTAATTCTTTACTAAAATACTGACCTGAAAGTTGCTAATGAACTCAAAAATCAAATAGCCCAAGGGACCAGCTTGTTGGGATGGGAAGGAAAGGTTACACATTGATGAATCTCCGAAGAGCCTCCTGACAGGGAGAGGTCTCAGCTGGGGACGTCTTGCAGAGGGCACAGGAGAAGATGAGCCACCTCGGGCCCTTCCAGCGGCACTGGGCATGGCACCAGCAAACATAAATGGAAAAGAACAAGGAAACCAGGCACTTTCAAATGAGAGTTATTATTATTTTTATGTGAAGACTTGCATACCTACTCCATCTGCTCCAGAGTTATGACCAAGACCTCCTCTCAGCTCATCCGGCTCTGAAGTCAGCTCCATGGACTCCCGCTGTATCCTCAGAAGACCAACATGACCACTCTGCAGGACGATAGAGAAATTCCAAAGAACACTAATGACTTGCTTCCATACTCCAGTAAGCACCATCAAAAAGAGTTGTAGAACATCACCCAGAGCCAGTGTACGCCAGCAAATGCTGTTGTGTTTACTGAGATGGCTCACTAATTCAAACACTCTCGCCAAATATAAGTGGTTTAATTTAGACTATTAATAGTAGCATTAAGGAAAGACGCATCCGTATTTTGGGTGTGAGCTGCCCGTGTGCCTCCCTTTCTCACCCTGTCCTCCTTCCCAGCTGCTACATCGTGTCTAACCGAAATATGAGGAAAAGCAAAACAGATCACAGCTTAGATCAGGTGTTTCCAAAGTGATTTGAGGACAGTTGACCATTACTCACTTGCAACACACAGTAAACAGAGATGAAGCTTAAATATGAGGCTTTTCTACCCAGAAGATATCAATCTCTTATGTATACACGGAAGAAACAGCAATTGCATTTCACACAAGCTAAGAATTTGGTTTCCAGGACAAAACCAACCAACAAACATCGCATCAGCTTCTTGGGGCTCCACCTCCTCAGCAGCAGTGCTGGAGTAATAACATACCTGTAGGTTGGTGCCGACACCCAACGTGAGATCCATGTTGCTGAAGCTGCCAGGCCCTGATGCCAGCCGGACCACTTGGAGAGACCATGGAAAGACAAGGAGAGACCACCCTGGGTGGGCTGAACATCTCTCCCATCACTGGCAGCACTTCCCTCCTTCACATGACCCCCATGTCTTCGCCTATGTCTCGAAGCGCTGTTGCTCAACAGAAACCTATCTATGATGTTCGTACCAAGACCTCCACGTACACTGGATTGTGCAAAATGCCTCCAGGACTGCCCCAGTCTTGTCTGAAGTCAACAACAGCCTTTGTTTTCCTCCTTAGTTCTTATTTATGTATCTAAAAACTACTGAATGAGGCTCAGAAACCTTCTCTACCTCAGTTTGGTCCCTTCAGTTACCAAAGCAAAAGCAGTTTTTCCTGATGATTAACATTAAAAAAATATTGAGTGTGTTGGTCTGTTGGGAATTCTTGATTTCCTGAGCATATTTTCTTCCAAAAATTCCTTTCAGTATTGTCCTTAAGCTTTTTTCCTGAAAGTTGTGAAGCAATTTGTTGATCTTCAAGAAACAGACTCTAAAAAAAAAAAAAAAAAGTTAGAAAAGCTCTGTCATTCTGAAGTTTTTGTTAGGAAAAAAAAAAAATCAAAGTCTGTTTCTGTTTTAGCAAGAACCAACTTTGCTGTTCTTGAGTAAAGCTATGCTGAAATACATTGTGGGACCATGCCATCATGAAATATGAATATTACCTTTGTTAAAGTCTCCAGCCCATTTTCTGCACACAGCTGAGTCTGATGAAACTATTCCAGAGGGAGACACTTGTCACAGAAGAAGTCTTGTCTCAAAGTCATGAACTTGGCTCAGCATTATTCAACTGATGATTCATTATTTTGCAGGTTATTTCGAACACCAGTCATGCACGAGGACTCCCTATACCTGGCACAGCACGGACGTGGAACAAAAAGGCACCTTCTGCTCCCAAAAGCTCCTAGTCCTTGTAAAGGACTGGAGAGGCAGATGGAGTCAGACAGACATACAGTCAGACAGAGGATGAGATCAAAGGAGCCAGCCAGGACATGCTGTCAAACTTTTAGTAACCATCACAGCTAGGGAGATGTTGAAGTGGGACCACGTCTCCGTGATGTTCGTATTCTAACAGAAGTTTTTAAGGGTCCCGTGCCCATTCCTGACTGTTATCCCCACTGAGATCAGATGTGGGAAAAAGAGAATACGGAAACAGAAAGAGGCTATTTCAGGCCGCGAGTGGTGCGGGGCCCCCGGGAGAAGCTCCACAGCAGTTCGTATGTGGGGAGGGGGTCAGTCTCTGAGCCATCTGCCAAAAAGTTGGAGAAGCCCGAAGCTGCCCCAGCCAGTTTGAGGAGGAAACTGTGGGAAGCGAAAATACCTCGAGAGCTGGCTTTTTATTTTTACCTCGCTCGCCAGATGCATTTTGGAAAACGATTGCTGGCTGCTAGGAAGAGCTGCTCTCCTCCGCTCGCAAGTTCTTCTCCATCTTCATCTGAAGTGGGACAAGTGGGTGACCAGGGTTACACGCTTCCCCGCACACGCGTCTTCGGTTTCCCAGGCTCTTCTCTCCCGGCAGGAGCTGCGCACAGCCCCCCGCTCCACGGGGACCCTCGCACTTCCAGCGCCCTGCGAGCCGCCCTGCCACCTCCCGGAGCCCTGGGTGCCCCCCCCCCGGGGCGTGCTTGCCCTTCGCGTCTCTGCTCTGTTACATCTTGCCTCCCCGCAGCGTCTGTCCCGTCCACCTCTTCCCTTTGCATTCCTCCTCTTCGCAGCGCTGCCTTTGCATCCCTCCCCTCCGCATCCCTCCCTTTCCACCTCCCCCTTTGCACCTCTCCCATTTACATCCCTCCCCTCTGCCTCTCTGCCCCCTTCGCATCTCTGCCTTTTCCCATCCCTCCCCTTTGCAGCTCCGCTCCTCGCATCTCTGCCCCTGCGCACCCCCTGCCCC
>VZTL01061742.1:0-45700 GCA_013400535.1 Scopus umbretta | reverse complement strand
CCTGCTTGCCCAGGTAAAGGCATTTACAGCCCGGATCAGAGCGAGACCGACAGAAAGTTAGTAACGTTGGAAGCTTGCAACGTGGGGAGATGAATTTTGGGAGCATAAATAGAATTTTCTGTAGCCCTAGCTCAGTGACTCACTGTCACCAGCGGCGTTTGCTGCCGTTGTTGAAGAGAGCTCAGGGGAAGGCTGCAGGTCTGGCCGCGGCGGTGCAGAAGTGAGATACAGACAGCATCGCCGGCAGTGGCACTGAGAATCTGCTCTGCCCAAAATGCTGCCGACGGCTCCGGTGCCACGGGGCTGAAGGACCCACCGGGCTGCCAGAGCTCAGGCGTTGCTCCAGGAGGCAGGGCAGACGGGGGCCTGCTGCCGGTGGCAGGAGCTGCAGCTGTTCCGAGCTCCCTTGTCAGCAATTTGTAAAGCATCCTGTGACCGCTCTCAGGTCGTTTCATCTCCCAGAGGTGTGGGGAGCGGTGCCTGGGAGGCTCTGGCCAGCGCGGCTGCGTGATGTGTGGGCCTCGTCAGCGCAGGGCTGCGCAGAGCTTTGAAGCTTTCCAGCGCTGCCTGATTAGTGCGGCGACGGAGGGCGATGCGGGGCTCCTCCAAGCAGTGTGGCGCGGGACTTTAAAACCCATCGCCCAAATACTCACCCCGTAGCTTTCTCTCGGCTCTCCCGGGTCCCAGCCAAGTCCTGACTTTGGGCTCACTGAAAGAATAAGAAAATAAAACCACAATGTGGGAACAGAGCCATCGCCGTGACCTTTCAATCCAAGAGCGTTTACAAAATACGACCCAGTGGCCTGTTTGGAAATACTTGGTATATTCTTACACCGGGTGCGTAACGAAACGCAGTTTGATGCTGTCTAGCGCTTAGTCCGTAGCAGTATCTTTAAACATGTTTTACGCGAGTTATTTATTGACTCTTTGAAGGAGTACTTCAACTCCGCAATCAAGGGCAAAGTGATGCAAGTTCAGTAGGAACTATGGCCCAAAATACAGATTTAGCTCATTCAGGGGGGTTCGCTGATGCCTGCAGGGTGGTAGGAGCCCGTTAGGTCCTTACTGCTGCTGCCTGGTCCAGTCCTCCGTGGTGGAAATGGCCAGCTGGGCAACTGAGTGCCTGGAGAGCCGAGAGCCACGTGCCGGCTAAAAGTCTGCCTGTGCAACTTTGGTGGCACTTGTTGAGCCAGGCTGAAGTAGGATGGGGGACTTGTGTGGGGGAGAAAGCGCCGTTCAGCCTCACGGCAGGCTGCCCCTGCAATTTGTGTTTCAGAATGGATGAGAACTACATCCTCCTGCCACACGGAGTCAACTTCCAGGAGGCGATTTTCCCGGACACCCAGGAGAACAGAAGGATGTTTGCCAGCCTTTTCCAGTTTTCTAACTGCTCCCAGGCGCAGCATGTGTTGAGCTTCTCCAGTGACTGGGAGATTCAAGAGGACAACCGGGTAAGGGATTTACTTGTTCTCCGGTGCTTGTTTTCTAAGTGGGCACAGGCATTCCCATGTTGTTTGCAGACATGTATGTGAATGCAGAGCTGCAGGTCTCCGATTTTCCTGGTCCTTTGGTGGTATCACTGGCAAAGTAACACACTAGTGGGGAGACGTTAAATTCTGTTTTTTCAAAGCTGACCTCTGTGTTAACTCTTCAGCTTCCCGTGAGCAAAGCTTAGTATCAGCCTGTTCACGAGCAATAGGTTGGAAACCAGTATTGCTTACGATCGTGTCCTCTTCCACCCAGGTCATTCCTGGGTTTGCTATCTCTAGACCCCCCCTACTTTAACTTCAGCTGCAATATTCAGGAGCAGAGCTTTGCTTTCTTACTTCTGCATTCATCTCATGGAGCGACAGCAGTGCCTGGACCATGACAGACTGCAAGGAATTATTCTTGCCTAACTCCGCACAACAGCATAAACATCTGCTTCTGAACTAATCACCCTAAGCTGTCTTTGTAGCAGCTGGGGAAAAATAGGCTCTTCAGGGCCCGGTTTGTCTGACCGATGAGGGCATGGTTCATCTGAGCGACGCCGGCACCGACTTCTGAAGGAGCTAAATGAAATGCCTCTTTCTCCTCTCAAGGGAAGCCATAGCAAGTAGTTCACCTGCTAGGCAACTGTCTCTTAAGAAAGTACATTTTTAGTATGAAAAGTCCAACGATGCCCATTGTTAGTGGCTTCTGAGCCCCTTTATGGGGCTGTAGTGTGTGTAATAAATGCAGGATTTTGATAAATACTTCCCTGGCAGTAAGGAGCAACCTGCAGTTGTGCATGTGCATGTTCTGGATGAGCATATACATTTGCAAAAATGGAATTCATAGCGCTGTTTAGCGCCGAACCTTGTTATATGAGGCTAGTGGTTTCCACTGGTAGCCAGAACACTTTAAGCGTCTCTTTAGGTCAGGGTGGACAGGACATGTGTCATCGCTTGCGTCTTCTGTGGATTCATCCAAGGCACAATATTTACGTACAGCAGCAGATGCACTAGTGGCTTGTTTGGGAGATGGAGGGAGGGAGCTCGGTAGCTGGCTGAGCCCTTTCCCTCCACCAGCTGGCTGACGACCAGCGTACAAAGTTGGAGTTGCTGTGCGGCCGTCTGACACAACATCGCTCCTTGGGATGTCCCGCGAGCGAGCGTTTTCCCGCTGCTGGTGTTTTGGGGAGGGTGTGGGAAATGGTGACGTTCAAATATATATTTGGGGGTAGCAACAGGAATTGATATTTCAGAAAAAAATAATTACCTTACAATTAGATCACAAAGCTGTAACCCTGGCTGGGCAAGAAGGGGGAGGTGTAGAGCCCCAGTTCCAGCCCTGCCTCCTCCCTGCCAGCCCACAGGCTCACCAGTGCTCCAAGCAACGTATTTGGCAAGTAAAAGCACTGCTGCTGCCAAATCCACAGATTTTGCTCTGGGGGAGCAAAGTGGCATTGGGGGACCACCAGATCCAACTCCCAGCGTCTGCTTGTGATGCCTCTGCGCTGATCATTTAGCTGCGCGGAGCTCAGTGTAGGGGATCTTGATGGGCTGGTGCTCGCTTATGCCAGCAGTGAATCTCGCCGGTTAGCTCTAATGGAAATCACAAGGCAGAAACTGGCAGCATGAGCTGGGGCACCCGAAAGCATATGTATCAGAAGTGCATTTCAGCTGTTGTGCTCTTTGACCCCATGCAGCTGTGAGCAGATTAGAGGGGGGGGATTAGAGCTGCTGGTTGCACAGCCCGGGGCTCCGGGCTTTACATACTTCAACACCCACCCATCGAGTGAATAAAGTCAGTGCAACTGATGGACACTTTGTCTCCCCTTCACAATGAAAAGTAAAAGCTTCCTCTGCACCAGTTAAAAATAGTTCGGGCTGACTGTGCTGCCATTCAGCTCCCGCATCTGTGTTTGCCCAGCCGAGCGCCGGCTCCTGGCACCTGCGTGCCCCAGTCTGGGAAGGGGATGGCATTTCTGGCTGCCATAGTGTTAGGAATTTGTTTCCCAGCTCTTCCCAATGCAGGTGCCCGTGTCCAGGGTGCAGCTTTCTTTAGTGTTTTGCTCCTCACTTTGCCTTGTCACATCCAGTGGTGACTTTCCCAATTGCTACCGAATCTGCTCGCATCCCATCACAGTGCGAACAATTTTCACTTCTAAACGCACTCGGTTCAGCTGTCCCATGCTGTCTCCTGAGCCGAAACCTGTGGCATGTGCTGGTTTCATGGCACAGAAAGTGAGCATTACTCAGAGCATTATTCTGGAAGCTTTTTGGAAAAGAGGCTTTTAGGGAGCCTGGGGACAACTGCAATGGTGTCAAGCTGTAAAGACCCTAGACAAAGAGAAAAGGGTCTTCTGATGAGGCTCACCCTGCAGTGAGGGGGTCTCACTAGCTGCTGCCTACTGATATAAGTTGCTAGTTAAAATCCATCATGGATGTTTTGTGCAGTCAGAGGGAAGCGATGGAGATGCTGAGATGCTCAGTGCAGAAGGCAGCTGGGGTGAAGGTCTGGTGCCAGGAGGTAGTAGCTAAGGTTCTGCCTCCGATTCTTGGGACAGCTGTGTGCATCTTAAAAAGTGGCTCTGTCAAAAAACAACATGCCCAAGTAGGTTTGGAATAAAGGAGTGACGGAATCTCCTGTTTACAGCTGGATCCTGTACTCTGAAAGACTTTTTGAATGCCTATACTTGCTTGTGGCCCTGTGCCCTACTCTTCATATATTTCTGGGGTGAACGTTTTAAGGGAGAATTCGGTGCTGGAAGCGTGTGCAGTTCCAATGAATAATTTGTGTTTGTAGCTCTGGGATGATCAGCCAGAAGGTGAGAGTCCCGCGATGGGTGAACATCTTTTGCCTCACATAATGCTGCTCCCAGCGAGACGTCCGTTCTGTGGGGTGTGCCTGAACCGGCTGCAGAGCCAGGGTCCCAAAGGTGACCACTGACATGTTGTCCTGCTTGCCCTCTTCTTTCTGCAGTGCTCCTTGCATGCAGGCTCCCTTGTCTGGGCTGTCCCAATGGGTGAAACAAGGAAAACCCTGACAGCTCCTTCTCCTCCTCCCAGCAAATGTGTCTGATGATGCAAAAGAGAGCAGAGATGTGCAGGAACTTCTCAATGCGCTGGGATGCACAACCTGCCTTTTCCATCACAGGAAAACCCTTTTAATTTTTGTTAGGCCCCTTGGTGCATGGTGAAAGGAGGCCAGACCCAAGGCACATCTCGTTGGGGGTAATACATTCCTCATCCTGGGCCTGCTGCTGTTGCTGGAAGGTAATTCCAGCTGTGTTTTTAAGCCCCTTGCCGTCTAGGCTGAGGGCCAGACTCTGCTTTCCATAGTTTTCCAATAGCCCCACAGTCTCATAAATTCACTCAGGTGCTTGTTCTGGCCACTCTGGAGAGCAGTGGTAGCTCCGGCTGGCATTTCTTTAGGCACTTGCATTTTGGCTCCCAGGTGTGCAGAGGCAGTAATTAGTTGGGCTCCATCCTGACTTTTCTCACAGCCCCTTAGTGATGTTTGCAGACCTCCTGCTTTACTCCAGCTTGCTGTCACAGCATTTTCCACAAGGTTGTTGCTAAAACCCCGAGTTGCCACTAGGCTTGGGGTTGGAGCTGGGTTTGTAACAAGTGGCTGCAACTTCTTGAAGAGCAAGGGGCCCCTTCTTGCAGCATGTTGCAGGTACTTGGGTCCCAGGCTTGACCCAGCCCCAGAGGTCATGTTGGTGGAGATAATAACACAGGAATGCTCCTTTTTCCGCTTCACCGTTACAGTTTTAGTCAATTCTTCCCACCCTCCACCCCTGGGAGAAATGCAGTATTCACCTATCCAAGGAATCTTGCAGTCACAGCAGTTTCTTTTAATAAGGTGCTTTTATTAAAGAAAGGAACAATTAAGAAGTAATAAAAACCGAATTAAAATTCTTAAAAGCTCCACGTTTTTACCCAAGTCTCACGGTGACCCCCTGAGGGAAGACCCGCGGACGTATCAAAGAGTTTGCAAAGTCTGACAGCCTCCTACGCGGGCACGCCAGGCTGTCCTGCGCCGGCTGGCGCGCAGCCCCCGGATCACCCCTGCCTCGGGAAACACTCCAGGCACCTCTTTTCTTTTACCCCCTGCTTCCCTCAGTGCCCCTAAAACTGCTCACAGCGACCTGCGTGCCACCCAGTTCTCTCTCTCTCTCTCTCTCTCTGCAGCTGGTGTTTCATTCCTGATGCTTTTAGGGAGCAGCCTTGCCACCTTTTCTTGCTTAAAAGGAGTCTGAGGGGTCAGACTTTTTGGGGAGAGATGGGGATGAGCATTCAGCAGTGCAGCCATCATCCTCTTCCAGGGACGGGGAGGGGGAACAGGAAAACCCTGAAGGCCTGGAGGGCATCTGTATGTGCCAGTGCCTCTTTCTCACAGCAAATTTTTCGTATGGCTAAGTGCTAAACGCCACTTTTCTACGTTCAGGGGGTTGATTTCTGTTTGCTCCAGCTAGGAGGTGGGAATCGTCGCTGCGGTTTCCCCTCTCTTGCAATGCCTGCTGCTAAGCTGGGGAGTGATGCAGTGGGTTGGGATTAAAATTTTGCTGCCCTGCAGAGTTTTACCATTTTAGTGCGAATCTAGAGCCTGTAATTTTTCCTCCCAACTTGGCCTTCTGCAGGATGGCACAATTTCGTAAATAAGACCTTGTTGCCTTGTCTGCACGAGAGATTACACTGAAGTGACTCGAGGTCTGGTGGTAATAAGGTCTGTAGAAGTATCTAACAGCGCTTGTTATTTATTATTCAGAGAGGCTTTAACTCCCGGTTTTGTCAACTGGTTGATAGGGAAAAGTGGTCTGTTGGCCTCTGTTCCAGCTTGCTGTGAGCTGTGGAGGTGCTCAGGACCTGGGGCTGGTGCTTCTTTTACAGTTCTTCCCCTTTTTTTTTCACACGGGACAGTTGCAAAATGGCCCCGTGTGCATCATAACGAGGGAATTAACAGCAGTGTTTCAAACGGATCGTGAGCAACTGTGAGAGCACTAGCACTGTGATAAAACCCATGGAAATTAAGGGGTCCAGTAACTTTGATTAAGCTTGGCGAGATTGCAGGGGGAGATGCTATCTTTTATTAAGCCTCTCTCCCTGCATTGCCTCTCCTCCTCTGAAGCACTAGAGCCACAACCACACTGTCACTTCAGTTGATTTAGAGGAACTGACTTGCCTTCTGAGAGACCTCCAGAGATTTATCTGGGTACTAATAAAGCTTTTATGAGAGTAGTCAGTCCCCCAAATAAAAAGCGAGGTAATTAGTGGGTTAGCAGGGCAGACTACAAATATCTCCTTAGCATCTTCGGGCCTGGGTCCTCTTCTCCAGTGGCACTTTGGCTGCTGCAACAACCTGATGACCTGATTAGGACACCTGCGAGGCTTTGGAGCAGCTGGGAAGGGAACCCAGATAAGAAAAGCAATGTAATTGCATAAATGGCCTTGCCATTATTATGCAAAGCAAAAAATTAAATTAAATGGCATTCTTCCTCTACGGAAGTAGAGGAAATACTTTCAGGGCTATTTGTATTTTAGCAACAGCTGTGTGCACGAAATGGGAGCCGCTGGCTCAGCAATGGCCCTGGCCTGTCTCTTCCCTGATGCTCTCAACCGGGCGGATGGTAGCGGGTCTCATTCAGCAACACTTCATGGGACCACGAGGTCTTAAATCACAGAGAAATAGCCGCTTACGCAAAAGCTCTTTGGGCTACCAGAGAAGGGCTTGCTCCTGTGATGTTTGCCGTGGGGACCTGATATGATCCATCTCCCCAGGCAACGTGCCAGTGGAGAGGGCAAAAGAAGAAGGAAAGTTGGGGAAGTCCCCATAATTTTTCTGACCTCCCTGATTTTGAGTCTAGGCAGTGATTAAATAGTATCGTGGCTAGGTACCTGCTGGAGAGATGCCTGTGGCATCTCTGGAGAGAGCCCAAGCTGCCTTGGATGCAGGGACCAGAGCTCTTCCTGCTGTGGCTGAGATGGACATCGGTGATGCTGAAGGTGACTCCGCTCATGAATCATGCAAAGCCTGGACACTAGAAAAAATAGCTGATAACTAAGGATTTCAGCTGAAATTTCATCCATGGCATCCACTGAGATAAAATGTAAAAGCAGTTTGGTTTTTCTCTTTTAAAAAAGTTAAGCACTTCTTTTATTGAGGAGTTCCCTTTCTGATCTGAGTCCTGGGAGAGGAATCACAGGACTGGAAAACGCCAGTCGTGGAGTCCAGAGCCAGTAGTTTCAGGGGAAGGACTGGTCTGGAAAAGAGTAGGCAGCAACCTAGCTTGGTTAAGACAGTTTTCTTTAATTCCCACGTACTGGTCTTTTGTGTTTGCTTGTGGCGTGAGCCACATAAAAGATCCTCCCTTCACTGGTCCTAAGGCACAAGGGAAATAAAAAATATTCTCAGTTCAAAACACTGCGACGTGGCAGGGGTAGGGCAAAAAGACCTTGAAATAGATGAAAGTAAGGTCAAATATCCAGAGGTTTGAAAATCTTGTTTTACATTTGGTTTCTTGCCCTGCCATTTGTTAGAAAAGCTGTTGCTCCATTAACCTAATAGTATGATAGAAAGTGTACATCGCTTCTGGGTTGTTTTAATAGTGATTTACAGCGCTTTTGTTTTCCTCCCAGAAACCCACACAGAGCATAACCCCCCCCCTCCCCCCGCGATCTGTGTTTAATTTGAAGACATGTAAGCAATATTAGATGAAACGGAGAACTGCTGACAAGTGTCTGGGATGAGGGGAGACCACAGAACAGTTGATATGTTTGGGTAACATCCCCAAGAGTCTTTTGGCATAGAAATGGCATTGACTCATTTCCCACTCTTCCCACCCAGGCTGTGGTAGGGGACTCTTAGAGGTCTGATTGGCATCTCTCTATCAGTTTTCTGTCTTCCCACATGCACACAGGCTGCTAAAATACAGAATAAAAGATCGTGGAGAAGTTCAAAATAGTCTTATCCATGGGATGTTTCCATTGCATATAGTCTTTCTTATACTTCTAGCACCCAGAAGGTGCTCTGAGCGCTTCGCAGCAGGGAAATGGGAAAATTCTCTAATTTTAGGGTGTCTTAGAGGCACCTTGTTTCTTCACTGGGAGGCAGGTTGGCTGACTGCCATATACAATGCAGGATGGTTGACCTGAGGTAGCATGGGAGCCTTGAATTTGATGTCAGTTGTGAACCGTCTGAATTTGGGGTTGAATAAGGAGTTTTTCCCCACCTGCCTGAACTCTTCTCCCCACTGGCAGCTCTGACCAGTGGGGAGCTGCCAAAGTGAGGGCCCCAGTTTGTGCCCTCCCGGTACCAATGCAGGTGCAGGACGAGGTGAGGGGAGGCCCAAATTGGTGTCACAGCTCCTGGTGAATGAGTCTGGACCAATTTGCTCCCTATCAAGCGATGCACGTTACTCCAGAACACAGCTCTTTCTGACTATATCTAAGGCACATCCAAGTACATGATATCCTTAAAAATATTCAGTTTCCAGCCTGCAGAGCAAGGAAGTACCTAGACAGCCATGGGTGTGTGTGTGTGTGTGTGTATGTACATGTCTGCCTCTTCCAAGGGGTGAAACAGCAGTCCTTCCAGGAATTGGCAACGAATTAAGACCCACATGGCTCCAGGCTGCTTTTAATTATCCAGAGCCACACTTTAAAGAAGTTCTGCCAAATGCACTAAATCATTCTGGATTTCATGGCATGAGGCTATCTGCTGCTGTACATGAACTTGGTGGCGAGCAGGCATCTGACCCTGGCCCCAGGACACCTTTTTGGCTCTCCATCTGGCTTCTTCCACCGCCTCAGGGGTGGGAAACTGCTGGTGGCCACAGAGGCAGTTGGTGGTTGTGGGCTGAGCTCTGCACACTGAGAGACACATAGACGGAGCTGAAGGGACCCCATTGTCCCTCCTGTGTTTCAGATCCAAGGCTGCCTGGAGGGATGCTGCACCCGTGGGATTTCCAGCCCAAAGGTGGTTGAAAGACCTGTGGTGGTGCTGCTGAGGCAAGAAACCTGTCACAGTGCTTGCTTAGCTGGACAAAGATCTTTTTGCAAGCTCCTAACTGCTGACTCTTAGCCAAGGGCTGAAGCAATGTGTTTCCCAATCAAGTTAGAAAGGTTCAGCTACCTGGCCAGGGCTGACTGCATAGTGTGCAGCACAGGTAGGATGTTGCTGCTGTTGTCTCAGATTAGGTAGGAGAGATGGGACTTTCGCTGAGCCGATCACATTCCCTCTGTTTCAGCACAGAAGTGGCCGAGGTGGGAGACACTTCCCTCTGGGGGAGGCAATGGAAAGTTTGAAGCTACGCCTGTGAACATCTGCATGTAAACGTGGGCTGGGAATTGCAGCACTGTAACAAGAGGTGGACTTCTTGTCCATACTTTCTGGAGATGACACTGTCATGGGAAAAGCAGCAATCAGAAGACATGAGGAGGCCAAGGCAGACTTTGGTCCCTTGTCTCCTTCCCTTTGTGTGAGCGTTTCAGTGATTCCTCTGCTTTTCTGCCCTGCTCTCCCAGTCATGGCCTTCCCAGTGTGGGAAAGTGAGCGAGGATGTCCCACCGCATGTAGACTGGGAAGGGTGAAAGCACTGGCCAGTGAGGGAGGCAGCTGGTGGGGACCTGGGTGGTTACTGGAGCTGGGAACTGAAGTGGTGCAGAGCAACACATGCTTGAAAGTGCTTGTGTCCATAGCCAAATCACCTTCCTTGACACAGGTTCCTGTACTCAGGGTGCTCCCCTGAGTACCTGGGACCTGGCCTCAAAGGAGGAGGGTTGAGGCTGGTGTTCCTGTAACGTGGAGATATTATCTTACTAACCCAAGGCAAAACAAAATACACAGTCCAAAGAAACAGATCACAGGTGTGTTTTGACCCAGTCATGCTTATTAGTCATACTTGTCCCATGATTTTTCCAACTGTGGAGGTACTGAATTAGCCTGAGAGCTACTGGAAGATGCTCAGATATGTCTCCTGGCACCCTGCTCACAGTAACCTACTAAGACTATTTCAGTACTTTTGTTTGGGTTGGGAGCAGGAGGGAGAAGCAAATGTCTGAGCTAGGTGCACCTGGCTCTTCATCTGCTTGAATTCTCCTAGACCTCGATCTGGGCCGATCATTTTGGGGAATACATTCAGAATGAGTCTCAGGCAAGTCTGCTGGGCCAGGAGCAGCCAAAATGAATGAGGGAGGTCCCCAAATTCTGTGTTGTTCAGCCCAATTATGGAAGCCATCCGATCGCCTCTGTAAATCTGCAAGTCTGTAGATGTGTTAGGTGTTTTTGTGTGTGTAAATCCATGCTTCATGTTGTTCAGTAGTCGGGAAGAGTGATTCATGTGGACGAAGAGTCCTGGGCCAGGGTCTGTCCTTGAGGCACAAGCTACTTCTACATGCTTGGTGGGCAGAGCTGGTCTTTGGTTTAGTTGCTGGCCTCAGTCAACTTTGAATCCAGGGAAAAGTCTTTTCTTTCCACTTCTTTCTCTCTCCTGACCCACCTGTGAGACAGATACAAAGAAAGATGGAGCAAAACGTTTATTAAAATCAACAGCCACCAAAATCCAGCTGGCAGCTGGCAGGCAGGACACCTGTAATGCTGCCTGTAACGGGATCAGCCATTGCGGCTTCAAGGGAGATGAGATCTTTCAATCTGGGACATATTTTCTCCCAGCCCATGCATTTTGATGTTTATTTTCGCAAATGGCAAGCCAAGTTGGCTCCGAGGCAGCAGTAGTTCGAATGCCTAATGGAAGCTGCAGACGGAACCTTTTAAAGCCTGTCCTGCCTCCGCCAGCCAAGTGCCTTTCCAGATTCCCCCGGAGAAGTGTCCTTGCCCCATTGTGCTCGGCCAGAAGCGGCTACGTGGTGCCAGGCTTGGCTTTGCTGCCCGCCCTGGAAGCACGCAGCCCCTTGCAGCAGCTAGCGCAAAGTGACAAACCAGAGCGGCTGGTTTCGAGGGACTGGGAGTATGAAGTTTCAGTGTGACCAATTACAACTGGTTGCTGCTCAGATCGTTGCAGGTGTCTCTGGCAGCTGACTCAGTGACTACCTCCTTTTGCTGCCCTAATTTGCTTTTTTTTTTTTTTTTTTTTTTTTTTTTTTGAAGAACGCTGCTATGACTGTTAGTCTAGTTATCTGTAAAATGAATGACAGTAGTGAAAAATAGACTGAGGGGAAAGCAAGTTTCCATGACACTGTATAATGCAAAGGGGAAATAATATGGCTAGAAAGCCAGGTCTGAATTTCTGCCCAAAAAACTTAAGAGCAAGCAAGCAAAAAAATATTTCCTGAGATCTGAAAGCACTTAATGGAGTTGTTCTGCAGTATTTTTGCATTTCCTAGATCAGTGGAGAACCGGCAGAACTACTAGCTACTGCAAGGGGGAATGTCAATGCAGTGTTTTGTATTGAGACAAGGTGTGGGACTAAAATGCAAGCTAGTACTTACGTGCTGTCATCCTCAAACCAACTCATCTTCATCACCATGCCGGGTTACAGGACAACTATTTCTATTCTGTAGGTGGTAAAAGTGAGGCAGACAATTTAGGATCTGTATCCTAGTTTAGTGGAGACAATTCTTTTTGACCCAGGATTTATCCAAACGGGTTTAGAAACAACTGTCTGAACACTTTTTCTGTCTGTAAACTTATTTGTATAAATCCTGTACCATTCCCACTCTGTGTCTTCCAGCCTTGTTCCACAGGCAATACTGTACTTTGAGTAAGGAGATATGTTCAGATGGGTGACACGTGAGCAGCTGGGGTTTGGTTGTTTGTTCAAACCAAAGCTTGTTGGTGGTACAAAGCCTGTCTTCCTTCTTCAGGTAGGCAGTGACATGTGTCCTCTTCATTGCATCAAAACACAATGAGTTTATCGCGTCCATTTGTCTTCACCGTAAACCTGTTTCAGAGCACATTCATTTGTTTGGCTTGCTTTTTGTCTTTCCAGAGCCTTTAGACAGGGCCTGAACACAATTATGTTCTTCTGGATGTTTTTGATTATATTTTTTATTGTGGAAAAAAAATCAGCTAGTTGCGTAACTGGATGGTAGTCGAGGAGAAAAAGCAAGGAAGTTCAAAATGGAGGAACAACTTGTACTGATGCTGGCTGAGGATAGGAATAGAAATTCAGGTGCTTTAAGTCCCCATTTCCATTACATGGGTAAAGGAGTCCCGTTTCAGAGCCTTTGAAGTGTGAACATAGCAGCCGCACCCACTCGAAATCCTCCATTTTGTTGCAGAGCAGGAAAGCTCTTTTCTACCTTAAAAACATCATCTTGGGCTGTGGAAGAGGAGGGGTAATGAGGAAAGGGCTTAGCCAGAGTGGCCATGGGGAAACTCTGCCAGATGCCAGCCCATGCTTTAAAAGAGCTCTGAGTTCTCCGATGGGTGGGAGAGAGTTTATTCATGGTCTATAAAAGATGCCTTAAAGTGAGAATCTCTGTTTATGTGGCTTATCTGTGGGAAGGCAACAGGCAGCTTATTCTTGGTCTGTAAGAACCTCTGTTGGGGAGGTGTCTGTAAGTATAGACAAAGAAAAAATAACAGATGTAAATGAGAGAAAATTAAAATAACATGGAAATAGGAAATGAGGAAATAATCCACTGAAATATGTAGCCAACTGATGTGGTGAAATCTCCGTCATTTACAAGGCTTGGGTCAAGCTGGGAGATTGTGGTGGGTCTCTTAGAAGAAGACACTCTCCTTCTGCTGTCTGCCTCTGGAGGAAGATCCATTGCATGGGTCATGACATGACTGGGAGGGACTATATAGGGTTGCAGAGTTCTCTGTCCCTCTATACTTTGCGTTCCTCAGACTGCATGGTGGTGGCAACAGTAGTGACTTGCTCCCACTGGAGAGGGTTTAGGTCCCCCATGCTATGGCTGAGCAGCTTCAGGAGGTACCAGGTGGCATCCACAGCCCACCTCTATCAGCTGGATTCGGAAAGACAACCTGGAGGTGAATTTTTCTAAAAATCACTTTAAGTTCCCTTGGCCCTTCAGCCATGCTGGGCATGAATGCTGATGCTGGAAAAAGCCTGTGGATTAGAAATGAACAGTTTTAAGAAGACCCCAGGGAAGGGTTGTTATTACCGTCCTTAATTGGGTTTCTGCCCTTTTACATGGTTTAGGCTCAGGCACGTTTTGTCTGAGTTCAGTGAACACTTCATGATCTGTCCCTTGAAATCTTAATTGAGCCTGTGTTTTTTTAAGTCTCAATTTCAAAGGGCAGGGGAACAAATGTGATTCTTGGTTCTTTTCCCAAAGGTGTGAAGCTGTAGATTAAATGTATCCTGGAAATAATATTTTATGCTCAAATCTTTCCCACTGCAATAAAAAGGGCTCAAAACCACATCCAGTGACAAAACCCTCCTATATTTAACCCATGTCTAGAAGCAGCTGAAATACTGATGGGAAATGTCCTGGCGCTTCCAAGTCAGTGGCATTCTGGAGCCGCTGGAACGCATCCCGCTCCTTACGGACAGTCGTTGCTCCAGAAACACATTACAGATGTTGAGGATGTGAAGGAGCAGGCTCCTTCCATCACAGTGTTAGGACAGAGAAGGGCTAAAAACAAAATCCCAGACTGGAGGCATGCCTGAGGCATTTGCCTGCCTGTTCTGCGTCCAGACTTCAGGATCCATCTCTGATTCCTGCTCATTGTCAGAAATGTCTGAAACGGGAGAAGCCTCCTGGGTCCCTGCTAACGAAGTGGTGTTTGTCACGCTTTGGTAATTGCATTTGCTATGGTATTAACAGCATTTCCTATGTTTTGAAATGGAGAGATCTCAGGCTTGCCCAGGGCTAATTGTGTACTCTAACCTGCTCGCTCCCAAGCCCACATGTATCTTTAAACATTAACATACACATTTTCCTTTTCCTTTTCCTTTTCCTTTTCCTTTTCCTTTTCCTTTTCCTTTTCCTTTTCCTTTTCCTTTCTCTTTCTCTTTCTCTTTCTCTTTCTCTTTCTCTTTCTCTTTCTCTTTCTCTTTCTCTTTCTCTTTCTCCTTCTCTCTTTCTCTTTCTCTTTCTCTTTCCCTTTCCCTTTCCCTTTCCCTTTCCCTTTTTCCTTTTCCTTTTTCCTTTTTCCTTTTCCCTTTTCCTTTTTCCTTTTTCCTTTTTCCTTTTCCTTTTCCTTTTCCTTTTCCTTTTCCTTTTCCTTTTCCTTTGTCTTTTCCTTTGTCTTTTTCCTTTTTCCACTGTCACTGGGGTTTCTCTTTCTCTTTCTCTTTCTCTTTCCCTTTCCCTTTCCCTTTCCCTTTTTCCTTTTCCTTTTTCCTTTTTCCTTTTCCCTTTTCCTTTTTCCTTTTTCCTTTTCCCTTTTCCTTTTTCCTTTTTCCTTTTCCTTTTCCTTTTCCTTATTTTCTCTTGGAAACATGCAGGCAGTCCTTGCAGGCAGTGGTACAGGCAGACACTGGACAGAAGGAGAAAAGGCAGGTTCTCAATCTAACTAAATGAGGATTCAGAGCAATTTGGGACCCAAGAGCAGAATAGAGGTTGTTGCAGACTTGTCCTGTGCTTTCAGCAAGAGGTTCATCTCTGTCTATCTCGAAGGTCACCAACACCAAGCAGATGTTCAAATGTAGTATTCTCCTGTTCAATATCTTAGAAATGTGCTTTCAGTTAGTGTAACGTGCCCTTCTCTAATAAGGGAAACCACTAAAAGAAAAAAAAAATTAAGTTTTTTCTCTTTTCCATCCTCAAGCCCAGAAAGTTAAGAGATGAAGCTGGTTGGATGTCACTGGCAGTTCTACCCCTGGGTGGGAATCAGCAGTCAGACTGGGATACCTGCCTTACCAGAGCAATTCCATTGCCCGAAGTAAGTGTCTTATCATTTGAGATGCTGAAGGGGATCTGAGCCATAGGGCAAAAGATCAGGAACAGCAGGAAACCTGCTGTTCATAACAGAAACATCACCTTCTCCAGTGGCAGCTGGAGACTACACAGGCATTT
This sequence comes from Scopus umbretta, assembly GCA_013400535.1. NCBI lineage: Eukaryota > Metazoa > Chordata > Aves > Pelecaniformes > Scopidae > Scopus > Scopus umbretta. Next base: position 30,281 of record VZTL01061742.1, on the reverse strand, counting down.
CAGGTGGCAGTAGGTGTCACAGGGTGGGCAGCTGAATCACACTTCTAGGCAGTGCAAACAAAAGAGGATAGAGAGCAATTCAGCTGACCAAAGGTGTTTGCTTTAGGACAAGCTGAGCAGTCATCCATGGTCCTCTGCAGATGTCTTAGGCACACTAGAATCATAGAATCATAGAATACCAGGTTGGAAGGGACCCCAAGGATCATCTGGTCCAGCCTTTCTAGGCAAGAGCCCAGCCTAGACAAGATGGCCCAGCACCCTATCCAGATGAGTCTTAAAAGTGTCCAGTGTAACTGAGTCAACCACTTCCCTGGGGAGATTATTCCAGTGGTTGACTGCATTGTGAAAAAAGACACTAAGGTGTCTAAGAAGCAGTTAGACACCTTGTTTTGGCTCTAGATCTCTGCTGACTTATGAAAACTCAAGACATTGATCTTTATAGACAACTAGTTGTTGACATCTGAAGTGTCTTAGTCTGTGAGCTGAAATCTATCCCATGCTTTACTTAGCTTTTTAGTTGTGAGAATTGCCAACAGAAATATTACTTACAGAAATGCTTGAGAAAACAGAGCTACGTGATACCAGTGTTGTGTCCTCTGCTTTGGAGCACTAATGCTTTCTCTGTGCATAAACTGATATTGAAGTGACAGGTTAATAAACGTGCATCTTGTGGCACATAAAACATTGTATGGGCTCATATGAGTCCTAAGTGAAAAGGCTCTACTGAAAAGCCATGTAAGAAGCAATTGGTGGTTTTCTTCTAGAGGTAGAGGCTGTTTCTGGTGCTAAGCTCCAGATCTTCAGTGCCATAGCTGGAAGACCTTCCTGTGTACTTAGGGGGAGTATCCTCTGTCATACCAGCGTATGGTGAGAAGGCAGATGTTTGAGTGCTAAAGTCTTTAGCTCTTTTGAGCTCATGTTGTGGTCTGGCCTTGGCCCCATATAGACTTTTTAGGGACTAAAAGGGGCTGACATGGTCCTGGAGCATTTATGCTACAGCACCCTGACCATGACTATGGCTCTGTCTCGCTGTCTGCCTTTCCTGGATATAGCATTTCTGGGCTTAGATTCAGTGGATTCTGGAAAAGTTGAGAGTTTGAAACAAGCACTGCAGCCTGCCTGGCGTCTTCGTCTCATATCTGTTGCTGTGTGGAGCAGGTGGCTTGAATTTGGCTGGCGTTTGTGATGCATTTTGAAGCCTTTATCTTCTAGCTTATAAACCCTTTCGGATAAGACTTGTTGAACGCATGTAAGATGTTGAGTTTTATTTTGTGGATTTAAATCCAATCCTCTAAATTGCTTTAAAGTAATCCCTTGTGTTTTTGAAATTCCAGAGCCCCTGCCTCCCTTTTTTTAAATACTTGTGGTCAATTACAGACTGATTTAGGAAATGGTGCAAAATGTGTAAATAAAACTAAAAGCATTTTTCAAAATGGTGTTAGGAAAAGAAAAAAAAAAGAGCACACATATGTTATCAATACTTTATCAAAGGGGAACAATGCCTCTGACCATAGAGAACCTTAGACTCCAAGGCTTGCAGTAACAACCAGAACAAGCTTTCTAATCCAGGCAGCATTGTTGGAACCATCATGTAAAATGACCTTTTTACATAGGGCTCTCTGAATTACTTCAACACTGATTTTAGGGCTTTTTCTATTTGGTCTCCAAGCATATACTCTAGATGGGACTCTGAACTTATTTTTTCCATGCATTTTATGTATAAATATTCTGTTTGGGGATTTGCTTCTTGGTTTAAGTAGTAGTTGAAAGGAGTTAGGGAGTTTGTCTTTTTCAGTATGGCTCCCAAAATCTGAGCAGAAACTGAATTTCATTGCATACAGGGCTCTAAAGTGCTGCAGCCAACAACAGAATACAACAGGTGGTCCAGTATTGGAAGCACTGAATTGATGCAAAATAGTGTCTTCTGAGGAAAAAGTAGAGAATACAGTTTGAGGCTATAAAAGAAGCACAAGATATGTACTGGTTTGATTTTAAAAGTTTGAAATGGAAATCAAATTATATTCAAGTGAAGAAATCCACTGAGTAGTCAAATCTACTGTGCTTTGTACTGTCTACTTGGTGGAAGCAGTTTGGGACCTTGTCCCATGTCCACTGAAACTCAGGCTGACTTTAAAGGAAGAGGAATCATGTGTTAAGGAAGACTGCACCTGTAATTTGAGAAGAGTGTTATCCATGGTTGTGATGGAAGAAGTTGGTGTGAGGCACTTTGGGCGCTTTTGGGCAGGAGGAAACTAAAGATGCGGTGCAGAAGAACCAGCCAAGCCAACCACAATGCTGCTTCTGTTCATGAGGTTTGAATAGAGAATTGCCCCATGCCAGACAGAGGAGACATGTTTTTGTGGAAAACTTTCAATTTCTGGAAAAGGAAAAGAGCAGGAAATAGGGTTGTCTCTTGCCACGATGATGCAAGAAAGTAGCATGGTGCCTGAAGGATACCAATGATCCTGGGAAAATATGCTCTTGTCAGGAACTAAAACATGATGTCGGTTTATATTTCCTCAAACCATTATTTGGAATTTGTCATTCCTTACATAGCCCCATTTCTGCGGAGAGCTGAACTTTGAAGTAGAATATCCAACCAGATCTAAGAAGCTTGATCATCACCTTTCTAAATTAAAGGATCAATTATCCTAGTAGTTGCAGTAGTCCCAAGGTGTAGTCAACCCCTTGAAAGGAACAGTAAGTCATGCTGTATTTAACATGAAAGCCTAGCAGTACAGTAAACTAAAACTTTTCAAGGACATGCAGTTAAGAAAAATTGATGTGATATGTTCACAGGCTTGCTTAGCTGGGCTGACCTTCAGGCTTTCAGCTGCAGGCTCCTCAGGTGTTGGGTTGCTGGGATGGCAGATGCTGCAGGGGTCAGGTCTTGTTAGATAAAGGATTTCTTAGACAACCTCACTCATACATTAGTAACTACAATGTATACACCTAGAGCAGGATTCGGTTACCTAACCATAGCATTCTTATGCCATTTGAAATGCCCCAGGCTGGCCAAGACCTTTGTGCAGGGCTGGCAGATATGTCACAGGACTTGTGAAAAACTCTAAACCATCTGCAGTGGCAGATGGCGGGTAGGAACCCACCTGCAAATGCACACCACCTGAAATATGCACCACCTGAAATGAGGGTAGAAACCTCCACTTGGGCAACTGGATCATCGCCTTAGAGTCAGGTGTCTAACCTAGAGCTGGATCCAGACCTGGAGAACATGAAGTGGAAAAAAGGTCTGTAAAAAGTATTTTTTTCTGCTCATCTCAGAAAAGTTTTGAATGGACTTGGCTTGAAGAATCAAAGTAATCATGCAAAAAAATCACAGTACTCCTGAAGAGTTTCAGTTTTGTATGGGTTTAAGTGCTGTTATAGTGAAGAGGAACTTGGGCCTGGAGTGCCAGTGAGGTGGAGAAAGCACGCTTTTACCTGACATGGCAGCATGCATATTAAGTGATGACCTCAACTTTCAGCAATTTCACAAAGTGAAATCCAAAGTGAAATGGAGGTACTGTGTAAATGAGCTTTCTGAGACACCACCAAGACAGTGCCCAGAATTTACTGGGTGCTTCAGCATCACTTTTCATCTGCTGAGAGCCACAAAGGAAAGCTGTGATACCAAATCCAGGGGCTGGAGTCCTGTGTAGGCACTTGCTTGTGGAGGTACACGTGCAGCAGTGGAGCAGGTTCCCCCACGCCCTCAACCAGGTGTCTCAGTGCTTTTCTGGATGGGCTTCTCTGCCTGCCAACAATAATGGAATCCAGGGGAGACCAGCCTCATCCCTAAAGGTCAGCTTTTATCAGTACCCCTCCCCAGCACAGTACTGGCCTTCAGAAATTCCCAGTACTTCAGGTAAACCTTTAGTCACCATTAACCTGGGCAGTGACATGGAGAGGTGAAGTGTCTTTCCCCAGGAGATGCCAGAAAAACCTGATGAGCAGTTTAATGGCTCAGAGTTCAGGCCTGGGAAATCAGCAGAGGTTCATCAGCACAGAAGTCTCACCCCACCTCTGGTCCTGGAGTTTCTCCTCTCTTGTTTTGGAAACCAAATCATCTGCTTGGGAGGCCATGCTCTCATCTGACATGGGAACAGTGATACAGTTTACTGGTAAAAAAAAAAATACTGCAAATTGCAGTGCAGTTTGGAGCTGTAGGTGAGTTGTGGGGGGGCTTTTGATAACTGTTTCTTCATGGTCACTCCTCCTTCATCTGCCTAATTTCCAGGGGCAACCTAGTAGGACTTTCTGGAGATAAGTCTCCATTTGGGACCTCATTTATGGCTGTTTCGGTTTTCTGGGATGACATGTTCAGACATAGTTGCAAGCAGCAGACAAGATTACTTGTGTTTCCTGTTGTCTCACACACAAATGTTTAGAGGTGGAAATACAACAGAAGATAAGAGTAGGAAACCGATTTTCTTAAAATCATTCTCAAAAGCTTCCATCAAGGTGAAATGTGCGCGGGTTTCTTTAGTTAATATCCTTGAGCCAAGCAAAGCCAGCTTCCAAGCAGTCCACAGGATGAGTTTGTTAGGAAAGCAGAGGGATGAGTTTTGCTCTGGTGCTAATGAGGGGTGACTTTAGTGACCTGTAAGGGATTTTCACAGGCCCTGTCAGGTCATGCAAGTAGTTGCCCCCACCGCATCTCCCAGGAGGTGGGAGCTCTCTTCCTGCACCTGTTCCCAGCACTGCCTTCTAAAATTGGCAATGTTATTTCCCATTGATGGCAAAGAAGAAGGAAGCAAGGAGGAAGGACACAAAGTCTGTGGATCAAGAAGAGCAAGCGTGATGTGAAAATCAGGTTGCCTATATCTGGTGCCCGTACCTGGCCAGTGGTGGCCCAAGGCAGTACCAGGCAAAGGTGAGCTTCAGAGCTGAAATGGTTCTTGATACCTGCTTGGCTGGGAGAAAGCTGAAATGAAGCAGTTGCACTAGTTTTCTTCACATACAATAAAAGATTGCCAGCGCTCACTCCTGCCTCCCCAAGACCCACAGCATACCAACAGATACCTGAATCACGAATCCAGGGAAGACTGTAAGAAGAGGGTAAATGATATATGATGGTTCTGTGGTTCCTGCTGATGCTCTCCCAGCTTCCAGTGTTTTCAGGTGAAGGACTCTCTGTGGTGAAGTAATTTCCATATATTAAGTTGTTTCTATATATTCTATATATTCATATTATCTTCCATGAAGCTGTCCAGCCTCCTGGATTCTCCTGTTGAGAATCACCACTTTTTGATTGCCTTGAACCTGATTCCTACTATATCATCTGATATCCCCAGTTCTTCTGCTGGAAGATGCTGTCAGTCTCTGTTTACTCCCTCCATGGCACTCGTGATTGTGTAGACCTCTATCCTGTATCCTCTCATAGCACAAGACTCAAGGTTACAGACCGTGCTTGATGTCTGAGCCTCAAAGGACGTTGTTTCTGTCCTATCCTGGATGGGAATCAGCTACCACAAATGCTCTGTGATGCAAGTCCATGAGAAAAGAGGGAGTAAAGCCCCTTCCCTTACTGTCTGGGACCTCCCACTGCTATTGCCACAGGGAAATTTCAAAGTTTTGCCTAGACTGCTGGAAGTGCCAACAGGGAAAGCAAATATTTGTGTGTAAGACTTAACCCCAGAAAGATTAAGTGCAGATGGATGTCAATGGTGCCAGCAACCTGCGAGAGAAAGTGAAAACTGAGAAGGACTTAAAAACAGAACATGGTGTGGAAAAAAAAAGAAAGAATAAAATGCAAAACAGATTAGAAGCAAATCAGGGAGAAGGAAAATTTCAACGGGTCTTTTTCCTCTCCCAAAGAAGGGCAGCATGAAGACCAGCAAGAGGAGCACTGCAGCAGGGGCTCATCAGCTTGGGAGGCTCCAAGGGTGAGCATGAAGTAGGGAGAGGGTAGGAATATCAGCACAAGGGATGCAGCTTGGTGGGATGCTGCATGGACAGTAGATGCCTTTTGAAATTGGGAAGGATCCCGGAGGTGTTGAATATCTTGCACAGCCTTCAGTTCCCACCTCTTCAGCTCTGGAAGTCAATTGCTAGCTGGGGAAATGGTGATCCATGGGAAGAGGTTTGGTTTTGTGAAGCGTGGTCCATTTGCTGTGGGAGGAGAGCCGTGCAGTTTGGAAAGCATCCATCTCAGGAAAATCATAAGTGGTAGGGTTGTCTAGACTAGTCAGGAAGGCGTGAACAAATCACCAGGGGAAAACAGAAGAAGTAAAAAAGAAAGCATGATTCCTCACCTAGAATTAAATTGTCAGGAAAAAAAATGAATCAAAGCTTCAAAGGACGCAAACAGAAGACGCTCTTAACTGACTTCATTCTAATGCTGCGAAGCAGGTTAACGAGGAGGGGAAATCAGACATGCCCATCACTGGACTTACATGCTGCTGCTGGAAACGGGTGGGGAGATGTGTGATAGGAATGCTACAATTAATTATTATAAATCTCTTCATAACGACCATGTGGGCAGCATGCAGGTGTGTCTGAGGACCTTGGCAGCCTGACAAAAATGTAATTACCAGTTACGGAGTTAGCAGCGATACAGAAGCAAATGCTTTTCCATAGAGAAGCAAATGCTCTTCAGCGCTTTGTTGATCAGCAAAGTGCTAATTAGCGATTGCTAGAGGCCACAGTGTTTCTCTGGGGAGGAAAGCAGCACCTCCTTAAACACCTGGATGTGGCGTGGGTGGGAGTGCGGGGTGGGGGGGGAAGTGTGACTGCAATTACAGCGAGGATTTCCTGACCAGAACAGTTCTGCCTTAATTTTTTATTTTTTTTTTACTGCAACTGGTAATTGGTAGCAATATACATCCATATAACCCAATTTAAATATGACAGTTTTTGAAACTGAAGTAGATCATTAATCTTTACTTTAGTTTGCCAGGGGGCATGATAGACTCCCCATCACTGGAAAAGGGATTAGATCTTTTTTCTAGGAAAGATATGCACCTGCTGAGGTAATTCGGTGAGCATAAGGGTTGTTTTTCAACAATGTTATACAGGAAGTCAGATCTCATCTGTTTTAAACAGAACTGATTCTTGTCCTCATTGCCCCATACTGGAATTGAGCATGTTATTTTCTAATTTGGCTAACAGAAAGCGTGGATTTTGGGGCCATGTGCCATGTAGCGGAGAATTCAATGTCCTTGCCCCAAACCCCACCCTTAGGGATTTTTCTCCCCATGGGCCATGGGAAACTTTGTACAGCCATGATCACAAGGAAATCCCAACCACAGGAGTGAACAAGAAGTTGCCCTGAAAGCAAGGTCAGAAGTTGTCCAAGACACCATTTTACCAAGCTTGACTATAGCTGGAAAGTCAGAGTGAGAGAAAACATTGCTGTATGGAGGCTGTCTTCTAAAATCACTTCAGAACAGGAGCCTTTTTAAAGTTCCCCATCAAATTCAATAAAACAGCCTGTAGAGCAGCTTTAAAAACAGGAGGAAAGCAAGGGCTGATACATCTCTGTCGCAGCAGGGGCAGCCAAGTAGTGTTTGTCAGGCCTGGGTTCCTTTAAAAATGCATGCTGAGCCCTTTCGCACTCTTAGTGCTGTTTGCTGAAGTATTAAGGAAATGGGAAAGCGTCCAGAAAACTGGTTCAACTCAGCTGACACCGTGAAATTTAAAAGAAGAAGCAGGAAGGAGATTGAGGTCTGCAGCACACTGCTGACCTGCTGCTGGCCAGGGACGTGGCAATGCATCACGCTGGTCCTACCATTGCAGCCCTGTGCTTGGAGGTGTCCGGCAACTGTTGAAAAGGGTGGCTGGAATAACATCTGCTCACAGCTGCTATGGGGGTTATTTTGGGTCCTGATGGAAATAGAAAGAAGGATTTTTGAGGTAGCCTTCAGGAAGCTTTTGCCTCTGCTGACTACAAGGAGCGAAAGTGCCATGTAAGAGCACATTGTCCTTGAAGACCTGGAAGTTGGTGAAGGACCTGGAGAACAAGTCTTATGAAGAGCGGCTGAGGGAACTGGGGTTGTTTAGTCTGGAGAAGAGGAGGCTGAGGGGAGACCTTATCGCTCTCTAGAACTTCTTGAAAGGAGGGTGTGGTGAGGAGGGTGTTGGTCTCTTTGCCCGAGCAACCAGTGATAGGACGAAGGGTAATGGCCTCAAGTTGCGCCAGGGGAGGTTTAGGTTGGATATTAGGAAAAATTTCTTTCCTGAAAGAGTGGTGAGGCATTGGAACCGGCTGCCTAGGGAGGTGGTGGAGTCCCCATCCCTGGAGGTGTTCAAAAAACGTGTGGATGTGGCACTTCAGGGCATGGTTTAGTAGGCATGGAGGTGTTGGGTTGGTGGTTGGCCTAGATGATCTCAGAGGTCTTTTCCAACCTTAATAATTCTATGATTCTATGATTCTATGAAAATCTGTAAAAGTGAATTGATTGTAATTTGTTAGAGCTGAGTGGAGCTGTGTCCTCTTCCTCTGAACTTCTGTAAGCCTTGTAGATGCTGTATGTGGATTATTTGTGTGCTGTAGTGGTTTAACACATAACACACATGCAGGATGAAGATTGAGGAGTGCCCATCTGCAGTTCCTACAGACATGCTTTGTCATGGCCGTTACTGTAACTTCATTGTTTCTTAACCAGGATTTTTGAAGTCCAGGCAACCCACATCTGCATCCACTGTGTCACCATCCAAGATTCAAAACTCAGCTCCGAACTGATTAGGTATAACTGCATATAACCCCTTAGCTATCTTTTCAGATAATGTGGAATTTATTACAGGATCAATCCCTTCTCCTCTTCCGCTGTATATGATTTTGTGTAGACCTCATGAACTATGAGTCATGTGTACAAAAATAAAGTAATAAATGTGTTTGAAAGCTGAAGCCACTTTCAGATTTTTTTGGATGAAGTGGCTTTTGATAAACGGTAGAGGTACAACGTTGCTTTGTGAGCTCTTCTTTCACCACTGCCTGGAGTAGACTTGGGTTTGGGGTTGGCCAAATGAAGAGGCAAAAGGCTGTCTGCAAACTCAAGGAGGAGTCTGAACTTCGGGGTTAAGCCCAGTGACTGAATCAATCGTTGTTTATGTTGGATTATCCCTATAATTTTCTTGTTTCTTGATTATCGTTACATGTGCATCAGTTTTATTCTAATTGTCTGAAGGCCTTTGAATAATGAAGCTTTGAAATGCCTGGGAAATACTCGCTCAGCAATCAAAGGCATACACAAGGATGTGGCATACATTTTCAACAGTCTTCACTAAATTTAAGTATTCAAATTAGTGACCTAAGACATGAGTTTACACCTACACAGCAATGATACCACTGACTTCAAAAGGCACGTGTAAGCTGACATGTGGCAGTTTCTTTAGCTGCTATTGTGTAACTTTTGATCTCCTTTCTGTTGCCTTATCCAAATTGCTACCTGGTCATGTAAGCAAGTCTTAGACTCATTGCCTTGAGTCTATAGCAGAGCATCTCCTCTGACCTGTCACTCTCCAGCCCCCCATACAAAGCAAATGGTTGGCGCAAACTCAAACTTCTTGGCATTTTTGAGTAGATCTGAACATCTGTGGCTTTTACTGAACTCAGTCCAGCTCCAACCTCGTGGTGTACCTGAAAATCCCGATGTGGTTGTATCTGAGCAACTCACTTCAGAACTGGAGTACAAAAACAATTTTTAGCTGGCTTTAAGGTGTGGACAGTCATTAGCAGAGCTGGGAGGCAGTATGGGGTTCCTCATATCTACTGAATTCTTGCTGCTAGACATCTGCCTTCCTTCACATGTAACTCTGAAACCAATATCCTTGTCTCTTTGCCTGCATTTCATGTGTGGTATTTTGGGGAGAGCTCATTACAGCCAAGCTCAAGTGTAGTCAGTGCTTAGTTACAAGTGCAAACATATCACGAACGTCTGTCTTGCATTAGGATCTTTCCAGAAGGCATTAAAACACAGCCAAGGTGGTTTCACAGGCTCTGCATTCTCCCAGCACTTGTTGGTTCAACTGTTCTTAAAAAATGTGGGAGTTTGGGAGAACATGGATGTCAGCACCAGTAAGGATTTGCAGTGTATCAAGTAGAGGGAAATAGGCGGGTTATTTTAGAGCTGAGCCAGCCCTCCTCTTTGCTCATGCTTTCAAGTGATACTTCAGGGACAGAAATGTAGTGAGCTCCAGTGGTAGATGGCTCTTTGGGGAGCTGCCAGCTGCTGTTTCTGAGTTACAGTTGGATTACACAATCCCAGAGCCTCATTGCACATTCATCACCACCTCCTGTCTGCAGCCAAGCTGTGAGGGGCCCCCACCAGCCCTGTGCTGAGACCTCCAGAAGCTGGAGCTGGCCCATCGGTAAGGATAGGAGGCAAGTGCAAAACCGGTTGCATTGCAGGCTGTGCAAAGGTTGTGAGGACTGCTGTTTGAAGTTTTCCCAAGACACGATGCTCAGGGAAAACACCTAGGGAATAGCAGCCATCCTAGGTTTGTCAACAAAAGGATGTGTCAAATCAGTGCAATCTCCTTCATGACAGGGAACAAGCCTGGTGAGTAGGAGACATGTAGTTTTGCTTGGCAAATGTTGGTTCAGTTCACAGAGAAGTTTTGGTGTGCACCGAGTAGATTCCTACTGGGAGAAGCACAGCAAGGCTGCTCTAGGTGCCCATCTGGCGTGCACCAGCTCCTAATGGGAACACAAGGGATCCGCAGTTGGTCCTTCATGCACCTTCTCACCCCCTTTCCCTGTATATTTCCTCACCCTAAACACATCTAGAGCTTCAGTGTGCAGATATGTTCCTCTTGTTCCAACTGACTTGCTAATGTGGATGTAGCCCCAGCCTTTTTGCAGTATCTCACCTGAGACCCTGAGTTTCAGACAGCCAAATCTCTCTGTGCGTTTCTGGCACACACAGTCACGCATCTCTGCTGCCTCTTTGCTCTTCCCTTTGAACCAGTCCACAGGCCACTGCTCTGGCCACCTTAGTGCTCAGGCATGGGTCAGGCCATCACCATTGCACTGGTCTGGCATGGCAAATGTGACAGAAGGAATGGAGGAGTACAACATTGCCTGTGGCTTGGTGAAGGATTTCTGTGTCCTTTTGCTGGAAGACATGACCATAACACCTTCCAGCTGACCAGCATCGAACTGAATAGTCTCAGCAGATCAGGAGAAGCTTTAAGGTATCATATCAAGGCGTTTGCTCTTAAGTTTCCCCGAAGCCTGATGTCTCAAGCAAAACTTTGATCCACGGATCAAAATGCATCCTCTGCCTTGCTCTCAGTTTGTATCCAAAGCATTTAAGATGCAGTTCGTCAATGTATTCACCAGTTTTTAGCAAGCTGGGGCTGAGTTTCTGCTTTCTGACAGCTGTGCCTAGACTGATGTATGTTCCTTCCGTTTCCTTCTGTGCAGGCATGGGTTTTCCACTGAAAACCTCCATGGTGCGGAGTCTCCTTTTATTTCGGCACATATCAGGAATTACTTTATAAAAGTCACTGAGAAGCAGAGTTGGAATTATCTTCAGATTTTATAACTTGGCTAAAAAAATCTGTCTGCGAGCTAAAACTTGACACATAAATCTCAGCCAGGAAATAATTTACTTTCTCTCCTCTATCAAAACAGCAAACAGCTCCTCCCCCTCTCAAACACTTGCAAATTTCTCAATGGAAAAAGGTTATTTTAAGAAGGGATTAAATAAAGAAATGTTAGTAAGTGGCAGGATCTCTAGGGTGGGGAGTATATGGAAGGAAAAACACTTGAAATGATTAATTTTTTTATGGGTTTTTTTTGTGCTTCTTCACTTGAAATGTCTCACAAATATCCTGAGGGAGCAGATCACTAGTTTGCTTTTCAGTAACACTGGCTGCCACGAGAAGTGTAGGTGCTGTATGCCAGTTCAGTGATGTACTTATTAACAAGATTAAACAGACCAAGGCAGAATTGAAAGATCAGTCTGGATGGGAATGAGATTAAAAAAATTGGTCATCTAGTCTTTCCAGCTGAGCTTGTGTTGCAGTTTACATATATTAACCCTAAATTACATCTGGTTGATGGAGAGAGGCCTCAAATATCTGCAGGAAAGGGTCTCTACTGATCCCTCCACATGCTTAGTGCCATGTTCTTGCTGTGCTCTTCCACACTTGCTCAAACTCCCATTAATTTCTGTCCCAGCTGAAGACTGAGAATAAATGTTTCCTTCCCTTCCTATAAAACCCCCTTGTGTATTCTTCTTGCTGGCTTTTCTGCTGGTTTATTTACTTTTAGGTCCAGAAGAATAAGAGGTGTGACCATTGGCATGTTGTTGCTCAACTGCTCACTCCTGTTTTGTCCCTGTGGGTGAATGGTGCCTAAAGAACCGTTTGTTTTGTAATCCATGTCCCAGTGAGGGCAGGTGCTGGAAGTTGTCCCTTTGGTCATGCTTGAAACATTTGGTCTTAGGACTATAACACCTACATGTCTGCATCCTCCACTGGGTATGTCCAGAGCTGAGCAGAAGTGTCCATGTTCTCCCCAATACCCATTGCCAAGTCAGTGACCATGCACCAAGGAGAGGGCACAGTTGTCCCATCTTGATGACAGATAATGACCTGACTGTGTTTAACCAACTAATAAATGGCCCAGGTTTTAGCTGGTGAGACACCCTGCAGCTCCCAAAAGAAGACGTTTTTTGCAGGTGGTGAAATGAGAGTCTACTGTTTCTTAGTCCTTCTCAATCTGCCAGGCACTTGTGCAACACCATTCTGATTTCATTCAGTTGAGCAGGTCTGTCTTTGTCCTGCAGGCACACAGGATGTACAAATAAGCATTAAAAATATAGAGAAAATAATCATTATTTAATGCCACAGAGATCCCTCTTCTCCCAGAGTTTTAAATGTCTGAGATTGAAACCTTGTGTACATCACCTACAGCTCCTTCTCCTCTCTTCAATGTCTGAGGGAGTAAGGGTTCAGGACTGCAGCACGTCTGACCATGCTACCTTTGTCTTAAAAAACCCCTATAAACTCTTACTAAATCATTCAGACATGTGGCAACATTTCCAAAAGTGTCCAATGATTTTGAGTGGGATCTGTGATCCTCCCAGCTCTGAAAATTCCTCCTGTCTTTCATGGACGCGATGCAGCACACACCCAAATCCCATAGATTTGGCCCACGTATCTAAGCCAAGCATTCAGGGAGCCAGGATTTTCCCTGTCTTGGATAATCTAGACTTAAATGCCTTGATCTATGACACTCAGAGATGCAACTTTTATATTACAAACTTATATTGACTAAATCCCTAATTATTGAAAGCTCAACCAGTCATGTGCTCAAGTGCTGGGCAACTTATCCAGGATCCTTACTGGAAAATGGGTTTCCAGATTGCCAGAGACAAGGCTGAGATGGTAGGCAATGCCTAGCAGTACCATTCACAGAAATGTGGTTTCTGGGCTCATACTCTGAATTTGCACAGACAAACACTGAGACAGACCATTCTGCATGCAAGTGAAGTATCTCAAACTGGGTCCTGGCTCCCCTATTGTTCCTGTCCCCACACTATCCCAACTTTGAATATAGACCTTTCTGGTTTCAACTATAATGGCTCGGAAATCTCTGTAAATCACAGATGCCCTGCAATCCCCATATTTGGAGATGGGGAATTGAAGCGCAGAGAAACTAGTTCTTACTGGGACTGCTTTTCCCCTAACTGATTGTTGCCCTCTCTGTAGTGGAGACATCCAGTTCCTTTCCTCTGATTAGGACGTTTTATCTGCCCTCTTTGATTAGGTGTGAAGTGCGCGTGTGCTTAATGAGAACAAGCTGTTCAGATAATGCAGCTCAAAATAATTGTGATTTTCTCTTCCAAAATTACCATTGCCAAAAGACAAGGAAAGTGTCCTAGTTAAGAGACTAAACTAGCACAGGTCCTGGCTTCCTCAGAGTGGGTTTTTTGGGTTTTTTTGTCTTTTTTTTTTATTGCTATGATGTTAGGCAATTCTTATGGGGTTGTGTGGATGGTGCCTCGTGGATACTGTGGTTGCTGCTGCAGGGAGAGGGGAGCAATTCAGATCATCTGCTCTTTGGGGCTGTCCAGATTCTGGCTGTTGCTATTGCTAAAGGGACACAGTACAAAGCTGGTGAAAGCACAGGTAACTTCTGTGTCACAGAAATGAGAGGAAAGAAAAAGGAATATCCAGAGAAGAATTTTGTTAGAAAAAATTACTTTCATAATCAGATTTAAAGCCCTCATGCAGATGCATACACAAATAGTAACACAGACTTACAGGAATACATTTGCTACCTGCCCCTTATTATCTGGCCAAGAACAAGAGCAAATTTTACAGGTAAGTGCACATGACAGCAGGATTTTACAAGATTTTGCAGAATAACCGCAGGGCTGTTATTCACAAAAGAGTGAAGGAGTGAGTGATTGAACTGTAACTCAGAGATATCGCCATGTGTTCGCGTGCGCTGGTGTGGCACTTGCTATGTAATTATCTCACTCCAACACAATTATTAATTGAGGATTAAACAGTCAAGAGCCACCATTGCAACATTAACCAGCAGTGCAGTGCGTGCCCTGTAATGTAGATGCTTGCAGGGAACAGTTCACTGCAGGGCATCCGTCAGCCCCACAGGCATTTTGTCTGACTTAGCTGTGGCTGCTATCCTCCTTCTCCTGAAGTCAGGCTGGAAAGAGTGCCAGGCTTGTGCATATGGGGAGACCTGACTCACACTTATCTTAAGACCGTATTTTCCGCAGGCATTGTAACCAATCCTGTGTGAAAAGCTTTTCCCTGTAGAAGGCAGTAAGTTGGGCAGCACTGATGGGAGTTTCTGATGCTTCTGTGTGTATCTGAAGCACAGCAAAGCAGCAGGGAGAGACTTGGGCCATTAAATATGATGTTGGATATCAAATATGACCCTATATTTCCCTGACCTGAAATTTCTATTGAGAATTGAAATACTGGCTCAGGAACAGGACTGTATCTGACGGATTATATTAGAGTCAAAGAGCAGCTTTTCACTCCTATGGAAACAGCCATTAATGCCCCAAATGCTTAAAGCCATTCGAGCACAGGCAAGCAGGAGGGTGGTCCCCTAAACATCTCTGCACCTTGAAGACTGGTGATTTGCCAAACACTGCCATGCTCAGAGTAGCCTGTTGCCCATTTAATCACATTCAGGGTGGTCCAGGGCCCTTTCAGGATTTACAGCCCACGCAGCGGCCGGAGCTGTGGACAGGCTGCTCTGAGCTGCCTGGTGGGACAGGAATATCTGTGAGTAGCAGTGAGCTCCTGTCAGCCAGATGTTAGTGCTTGAAGCTTGTTATTCAGAGCTGCTGATTAGTCTCTCAGGCATTTTGCCTCCTCAGTTCCTTTCTCGGCGTGCTGACGTTAGCCAGAGAGGGCCTGCAGATCGCAGATGTTTGTTTTTCCATCCCTTTGTCTGTGCTTCTTCAACCTCACTGAAGCTTTTCCACTTCACTGCTGTGGCAACCTGTGGCACTTCCATGCTTGGATGAGGGCTGAGCCTGGTCCTCTGCTGTGCGTGTGCCTGTTTGTCACCGCTGGCTCGGTCACCTCTCTCGAGGCTGGTTGTGTGGGGTACAGCAAAACTCTTCTTCCTGAGGTCTCCTCTTTGCTCTGGGCTTGCAGAGCAGCTCAGGAGCAGATGCAGGTGCCCTTAGTCAAGCCCCCGTGCTTCGTCCAGTCTGAGTTCAATGCCACTGCCATCACGTCCCTTGAGGTTTCACAGATCCCTTGTTGCTTGCAGGGAAAGGCTTCATTAGAGCCTCTTGTCCTGCTCCTGCCGTGGCAGGGGCGTCTCCAGCTGTGTGCGTAAGCACGGTGTAGGAGTCGTTTCCATACTATTCAGCTCTGGTTTAGTGCCTGCTTCCCTGCTCTAAATTAATTTCTCTGACTCATCCTCCAGAGGAATTTCTGTCTCTCCATTGACTGTAGAAAGAGCCCAGAAAACCAATGCTTCCTACCCAGCATCTAGGTTAGATACATTAAGTAGAGTGGTGCAAAGACTACCCCGAGGGACACACTGAGCCCAGCTGAATATAGGTCTGTGTGTGCCCTTTTCACTCCCCCCACTCTCCTGCACCCAAGTGGACTTGACAAATGAAGTAAAACGGCTCCAGCAGTTCCTACAGATGCTCAGGAGCGATGTAGACACCTCCGCTTCCCAGCGGCACCGGCAGGTTGCCCTGGGGCACCTGCATTTGCTCTTCAAAATCCAGAAGCTGTGCACAGCAGCAGTGCACGCTCAGGGCTTCCAGCCGAGCCTGCAGCCAAGGAAATCCTATCTGTTTGTAAAGGCAGCTGGGCTGCAGCGGCTTATGTGAAGTATGAAGCCAAGGCATCCAGAGTGGAGGGATTTATAGGGGAACATGACTTTAATAGAAGTTGCGCTAACTTTAAACATTTGCCTTTCTCAGCACGGGTTGTCCTCCTGTGCATAAAACTTCCCCTAGGTATGATATATTCGCTGGGGAGAAGACATGGACTCCGCTTACAGCAAATGTCCCTGCTTCTGCGCTTTCTTGAGAGGCAGCATTTAATGCCGCGCAGTCACACTGTGGCCATTTGCAAATACCCATCCAGCAGCCTGCTGGGATTTGCTCTGCTTCTCTCTTTCCCCATTTTGACTTAGAGGTGACAGAGAAGCAAAGTTTTTTTCATATTCTATATAAAATATATTTTATTATATATTTGCTGATCCCAGCCCTTCTCTTCTCATCAGAGAGGATGCGGGCGCTCAGCATTTGTGCTCTGAACCTGCCAGGGGGTACACAGAGGTCTGGCATTGCCTTACCCACGGGAGGCTTTGAATTCATCAAACTCTTAATCAACCTTGTTTCACTGTTTCCATGTGCCCCCCATCCTCCCACGGCCCACATCTCTCACCTGTTATTTTGTAGTCCTAACAGCTATGTTTAATCTAAATCTCAGCTTGCAGACATCCATACAGCACCTGCCACACCGTAGAATCAATTACCTCTGTTAGGACCCCCAAGGAACTCCTACAAGTTGTAATATATTAGGCTGAAGTAAACCATGCTTAAAATAAACACCCCAAACCAGGCATAACCCTCTTTTAAACTAACATTGTTCTCATGCAAATTAATACTGGTAAAGATAAATACGTTTCTTCACCAGCTGATGCTGGTTCTTGGCTTCAGCTGCATCTGGGGATGGTGTATTTGAATATATTGTACTTCCTTCACTGCTACCCTGCTATAGGGTGCATGCTGTCTATTTAACAGGACCATTACATTAAATGAAGTTCATAGGAGCTGTTGTAACACCAGGTAGAAGTCAGCTCATTCAAAAATCAACACCAACATTTCAATAAATAGGAGCAAAGTGTAAGATGCTGTGCTGCTCTGATCAGCAGTTTCTCATTTCCCTGCATTCCCACCAGTGAGAGGGAAGGACACAATACACTGTTTCTGAGCCTTGCTGGTTTTATCCCTTCCTTGGTATTTAATTAATTTGCTGTGTGTTTGTGTGGGGGGAATGGTGACCTAATCCTATTGAAATACAAGCCAAGTAAAACAAGTTTAGATGGAGACGTGGTCACACAGCAACTTTCAGTTGGAAAACAATACACTTGAGGTAAGGTATATTGGCAAAGTAGTTTTAGGCATATCAGATCTAATTAGTTTTACTGTGATAACAATAATAATACTAGGTGGGAAAAAGTTGAGCTGGAAAATAAAGTGGATAGCAACTTTTGGAAAGTTTGGTAGCTGTGGAAATGGAAAGTTTCTGTACAAGTTATAGAAAAAAAAAGCCTCTTACACAGACTTTTGAAGCCAAGCTGAAACTGCAACCCTAGCTCTGAGGCAGGAATGAAAAAAAAAAAAAAAAGCAGTAACTTAGTAACTCAGTCATTTTCAGAATTCAGGCAGAGTAAAATGCAGAAATCTATGAAGCAGCCTGTCTTGTGAGATAGACTTAAAAATCCTGTCTGTTCTCAGCACCTAAATTGCTTCTAGCAACAGAGAAGAATTTTTTTTTTTTTCCCTTACTCAAAACATTTACCCTTAAGCTCAGCATAGTTGAGCTGGGTAGTGCACTTTAACAGTCAGTGTCATTTACCTGTAAGTAAGCAGCTTAATCCATGCCTGGGCTGTGTATTCTCTGGGAACCGGACAAAGGTGTACCAGGAATATCTACCACCCGTGCATGGTACCTGGAAGGGACCAGAGCAGATGCTGCATTGCCTTGGGTTGTATTTGCAATTTATATCTTGCAAATAGCTGTGTTACAAAGTCTGCAAGCTATCTGTCCTTGCAATGAGCTCTCTACATCCCCTGTAATAGGGGGGGAGAGCCAGGAGTAGTGTCCTGGCTGCTGCCTCTGCCCTTGCAAGCTATGGAGGTGTGTGACGCCCCGCTGTTTGTTATTTCACTGGCCACCCTGAGTATTTTTGATGGAGGGATTGAGAGAGGCGTAACATGGGTCTCAGCAAAGAGGCTGTCAAGGTGGCACCACCTGTGCCTGGGGGCTAAGCCCCTGAGGTGGCCGTAAGACTCTGCTTCCCTGCAACCCGGACCCATCTCCACGGGTGTGCATTGGCCAACCTCAAGCTGGGAGCAGTGCCAAAGGCTGGGAAGCTCCTGGAAATGTGGAAGGCGGAAGGTATGGGGCTGGTGGGGCTGAGCACTGAGCCCAATGCTCAGCAGCCGCAGCCAGGCGAGGAGGAGGACGGCTGCTCCTGCTAAACCACTTAGACGTGAGACTTTGCTGCTGCTCCCCTCCCAGATCCACCACTGCATTCCTGTGGCATCTTGGGCGAATCGCTTGGAGGAACGTTTTCAAAGGAAACAAGGCGAGAGCAGAGCCCCTCCGCCTCGGAGCAACTGGGAAAAGCAGCTGGCTGGCTCTTGGTGTGCCTTCCTCACCCACATTGTGCTGCCTGCATTGTCAGTGAGGAGAGGAAAGGGACTTGGAGGTGCCCTCTTGATTTATTCTTCTCTTCCTGGAGACCTTCTGTCTGCCACTGCCTGGGCAGGGAATTTAGGGATTTACTGTTGGGACTGACTTATCTGCTCACTTGGCACAAATGAGGTGCCTGTGGTAGACAGCCTGGCTCATACCCTACACCTTTTTTTTCCCTTTCCTGTCTTCTTGATTAGTGTGGTTTCTGTTCTCACTAAACCATTGCCTCTTTTCCTTTGCAAGTATAGGGAATAAGGTGTTGATCCCTTCCTGGGTACTGACAGTTATCAGTCCAAGTACCGTGGAGACACATTTCCACCTCCATCCCCAAACTTGGCAGAGGGGACTGGGTGCGACTGTCACCCAGTATCTGTGCATCATTCCCCTCAGCAGCGTCTTAGGCTTCAATGTCAAAGTGTCTGAGGAAAGCAATGACCCAGGACATGCTTTACACATGGCTTTGGGACCAGAGACCTCTCTCCAGGTACCTCCAGGGTTGAGTCTTTTCACTAGCTCTGAAGTGCCTCCTAACCCCACTGTATCCTCTAAACCCACCCCCAGCCTGGGAGGAGGGGTGCAAGGGCTGTGAGCTCGAAGGCAAAGGGCAGGGTTTTGAAATGGATGCCTGCAACACCCACTGCAGATGGGAGCCACTCGCTATTCAGACACCTTGCCAGAGAAGAAGGTCTGGTTTTTCAAAGTGCTTAATCACAGGGAAGTATCTTTTTTAAAAAATCTGTTCTTCACCTCAAGATCATTAATTTAAAAAAATCAGAAGAAAAAGAGTAAGTTGCAAGTGCTTTTTCTTGTGAAAAACACTCTTCCCTGAGAGTAAACTATCCTCTGTGCTGAGCTGGTGTCTTGGTGGAGCTGCTGGCACTCGGGCCTTACGTCACAGCTTGTAAACACCGCTCACATTTTCCAGGCACATGGGCCCTTCTTAGCCACTCAGGGGGACTTCAGGGCCAAGTATCACCCAAGAGACCTGCCAAGACACTGTCCAAGAGCTGCTCCAACGGTTCTTTGGGTGGTTTTCCATCAAGCAGCAGTTTGATGCAGATCGGAACAAACAAGGCTGTTTTTAAAGACTCCCAATTGCCTGTGGACATGGATTTGGGTCCGTTTCCAGGGCAAGGTTCTCCAAACTCCCAGAAAACTATATGCTGCCCTTCCAGCCTGCCCTGGCTAGTCAGTGATGCCAGCTGCCATTTTGTGGGACTCAGGAGGGGATCCATCTCAGTCTGAGCTAGTTATATAGGAAATGGAGGGGGGTCCCCGAAAGTGGTCCACCTGAGGTAGGTGTCTAATAGGCAAGAAGCCTCTCCTTGGATGTGCCCATTCCTCTCCAATGACGGTTGGGAAAGGTGAGACGACTTGCCTTGACTGGCTGCATCTTAGGAGTTTAGAGTGAAAACCTACTTTTAGTGAGCAGTGAAACGGGGAAGAAAAGCACTGTTCACAGTGCCGAAACACCTCGGGGTGGGTGTAGCCTGGCAGACGCTCCCTGCAGGCAGTGCTTCCATATCCCAATGAAGTCCCCATCGCTAATATTTTGAATGAACTGGAGTCTTGTGGCACAAGCCTTATACCTCCCATGGCAAATACTGACCCAGGATTCAGTAAGGTAAGAACAGCTGCCATCATTTCTTTCTCCATCCAGGTCTTATGTATCTTGGTGATTCATATTAAGTCCTAGGGTGAAATCCCAGCCCATCCCCATTAATGCCAGTGATGCTGGATCTGCCCTCGGGACCCTGATTCAGTACCTCTGAAAGGTGTGATCCTGCAGCAAGCAGAGGTGGTTTAACCCAGCACTGCCATGCCACCACCACTTCACCCAACATGATGGCTTAACAGTGCTGACAGGAGCTTTTCCACACTTCAGAAGGAGTGTTAGTCTTGGCTGAAAAGTCCCAGTAACTGGAGGTTAAGTCACTCCATCCCAAACCCAATACCCTCCACTGCCAGACCCCTCCTGCTATGCTTTGCCGCACAGTCCGTCTTTCCATCCAACATGCTTGCTCCCACGTAGCCTGCCCAAAGGGGCTGAACAAAAGGAGAAAGTGATGCTCAGAGTCTGAAATGTGGCCATGGCAAGGCAGGGCTCAAAGGGGGCCTCCCTGGCCGGCAGAGCTGAAGATTGTCTGAGTGAGCTGTATCGTGTCCTTATCAGCTTCCCCAGGGCACAGAGCTCTTCCTCTTGCTAAGAGCACAGAAGGAGTTGGGGAAATAAATCCTGGTGGAGTTAAAGAAATATAGCAAGCTATGTTTGGCTCCTGAGCCCCTTGAGAGAGAGTGCATGAATTATTGCTGTGCTGAGACAAAATAGAGCTGGAGGTATGCACTTTGTGCTGCATAAAGTTTCAGTTTAAGATGTTTTATATAACTTGAACAGCAGTAAAGCACAGAGCAGCAAGTCAATGTGCAGTGAATAGACAGTTTTTACCTTTTTTTGCGGGGCAGATTTATAGGAGAGAAGGGCAGGGATGTGGTGAGCTCAGTGGGGTGCAGCGTAGAGGAGGCTCCACAGCAGAGTAGGAGCTGTGCTTCCCAAACTGCAGTG
This sequence comes from Scopus umbretta, assembly GCA_013400535.1. Classification (NCBI taxonomy): domain Eukaryota; kingdom Metazoa; phylum Chordata; class Aves; order Pelecaniformes; family Scopidae; genus Scopus; species Scopus umbretta. Next base: position 8,830 of record VZTL01061742.1, on the reverse strand, counting down.
CTTGGGATGCATTTCTAGAGAGAGACGCTCTCATTTCGTCCACCAGACACTCCCAAGAGGTTGTGGTGGGGCGATGCTGTGTCTGGGATGCTGAGGGAGTATCCCAGCTAGTCACTGCTCCAGTTAGCAGTGCAGGTCAGGAGGAAGATTTGAGGGCAAGAAACCAAAGTGACCCATGCCCAGTTCCTCTAAAAACATATCATATCCATGCAGTGATCAGGTCTTACTGTCACATATTTCAAGACATTCCTACAATCATCTTGCCTGATGACACCCTATATCTACATGTCCAAAAATACTGTCTGATGTGAAAGATATTTTTAGGAAACCTGAAATGAAAGACTTCTAGGTAGCGGGGCTCCAGTGCTGGTTAGCTGTGCTGCCCATAGGGAGAATGCATGAGCAGCTAGCTAGAACTCAACTTCTCTCCCTTGGGTAAATGAAGGGCAAGACTTGGGTGCCACTGCTGGGTTTTGTGTGACTCGAGCTCTGCAACGCTAACTTCAGCCATTTATGGACAATTTGTGGTGGATGAACACTACCATTGCATCTTTATCCATGGGGTGTTTCCTAGCCACTGTTCCATTCTAATTAAGCTTATAGAAGGCAGATGTGTGTGCCTGTCAATCAGGCAAATGTATATGTACATCAATTCGGGGTATTTGGTAAAGGGCTTGCATGCCTGTAATCTGATGCTCAGAAAACCAGTTTGATTTGTTACAGTGCTGATTTGTTTGGCAGATGGACAGATTTTGTAAATCATCTAGATGTGGTGAAACTTAAAACTGGGTATATTTGTGACATGATGTTTCAGACAAATACTCAAATATATTTAATTTGGAGTTTCACAGCTGTAGGCTGTCTGGGATAAATCCTGAGTAGCTGTATGGTTCTTGTTGTGCTACCTTTCTTGTTACATCTCCTGGTACTGCTCTGGACTCAAGTTTAACTACTGCTGAGGATGCCTTGCTAAAAAACTGTGGAACAAGCAGACATGCAGACAGAGATCTCCAGAACAAACAACTCTTCTGAACTGTGGGTCAGTAGAGAATGTAACTTTTGAAGGAAACCTAAAAAAGGAACCCGTAAGTTTTTCTGAGGAGCCATTTCCTGGTCCTTCTCTCCATTTTCCAGGTCTGTGGGCATGTCTGCCTTGCTAAGTGCAGCATTTCAGAGCTGTTGCTTAACTGTCTGCTGTTGACATCTTGTGGGAATAGGAGTTGTCACCTTTTCATGTGCTTTCCTTCAGTGGCACCAAGTGCAACTGGGTCCTCAGTGACTTACCTTGCAGGATGGAGATTTCATTATCCTTTAATTGCATTAACCCCCCACCATCTCTAGTGTACCTGACATGGCAAGCTCTGGCGGAAAATGGGAGCACAGGCCATTCCCAGAAACAAAATCCAGTTCTCTCTAGCTTTTAGCAATGCCTTTGGACTAAGGTCTGATCTTGATGGTCATCAAGTGCAAAGTGTGCACATTTATGGGTGCATGAGATCATACAAAATGGGGTGTGAAATTCCTGTCTGTAGATATGCTCCATAGGAACGACTGCACAATGCAGGGATATCTCATCTGGCTGTAAACAAGAAGTATTCAAGTAGCAACACGGACTGAGGGCTGGTTAACTTCTCACCCGTTTGTTCAGCAGCTGGGTTAGTTATACAGGCTGTGCTGAGCTCCTAGCTGTGGCAGTTACACAGCTCTCAGTACCAGTTCAAAAATAACTTGATTGCACCCATGCGAACCACAGCCCTAGCAGTAACAGCAAGGGTAGGACAGCACTCACGTTCAAACATCATCCTCACTGCAGAGTTCTGTGAAGAATGCTGTTTGTAATCAGCTGGTGAGAATGTGAGGACTCCACCTTGTTATTTTTCCCCATGCAGAAGGAGAAGAGAGTTTATTTTTCGGCTGGTAGTCCTGCAGTTGTAGGCAGGCATCCAGTTATCAAGCTGGGCTCTTCCTATCGCCTGCCCTGTTGGTAAGCAAAGCTGTGCACGTCTGACGGTACTTCAGTTTTTTGTAACTGTGTTGTTCCAGTGATCACTCTGGAAATCTCCAGGTAATTTAAGCACTAAACCGTGGGTTTCAGACTGGAGAGTGAGGACCTGGAGGAGGAACAGCATAAGCAAAGGAGCTGGCTAGCTTTTTGATGGTGTTTGACAAGTTTCTGAGTGGTTCTGTAGAGCTGGACTACCTCTGCTGACAAAGGACCAACCTCAAAAGATTTGGGAGCGCCTCTGGGATGAGGCTAATGCCATCCTTCATGTCTGCCATCAGATGTTACCATTCCCCCACCAGCCAACCCAGACAGACACAGTTGGGTTCACACAACCTCACACTTCAGCTGCATGAATTGTATATTCCTGTGCTTTGGACTCTGTCATACTCCATGCCTATCATTGCAATAGAAATGCAAAAAACTCCCTCATGAAGTAGAGTTTCTGCCTCCTGTCTTCCCAACAAACATCTTTTCTTACCTCAGTGCTCTCCTTTGCAGGGATTTAAATTCAAGAAGTGTTCTGCTTGAAGTTTTGCAAGCCAAGAGGTGCTGGCTGTTTTCAAGTAGCACTTGGAATGAGCTGTGATCAAAACCAAATTCCCTCCTCTTCAGTCCAATTTCCAGCCCTCTACCTGTGAGCTCCCAGTCTCCCTAGCATGCATTTATGAAAGAGCCCTAAGTACAGTCAGGGCAAGCATTTGCCTTTTAGCAAAGCCCTGCAGTGCTTTTGCACAAGAAAAGGAGGTTATGGTGACTGGAAGCAGTTGCTGTGTTTGTGTTGACGGGCCATGGTTTTCAGCTGCCGGGGGTTTCCAAAGCAAATGAAATGTTAATCATCAAAGTGGGCTCCCTCTCCTACTTTCAGTTGTTGAAAATGCTACAAAGTAAGATGGAAAGAAACATGTAATCCTTCATCATCACAGTCAGGATTTACTTGTTTATTTAGATTCCCCGTCTGTTCCAAATGTTCTGCCAGAGAAAGCCCATCCAGGCTCCAGGAGTGCTTGACACACATGAAAAAAATCTAGATGTATACAGGAGACAAATCCAGCAGAAGACACTGCCTTTCCTCACAGCACACCAGTGCAGCAATCAGCTGAAAGTCTCACTTGCACAATAAAATATCTCAGGATGGTTTTGTAGGAAAAATAAAAAAGGAAGGAGAGACATCACCCTGGGCAGAAATAGGTTTCCATGGTGGCTCCTTTAGACCACTTTATGGTGGGGCTGTCCTTGAACCCCAGGAAACTCCTCTTTTTCTTCTTGGAAAATGTTGCCCAGGTAGAAAACATGGAACTTGATGCCTTTGTAGCCAGTGAAATGAGAGTTGTTTGGAGGGTGATTCCTCCCACTGCCCTAGGAGGTGGAGATCACCCTCGTGAAGGGTGTCTCTCCCTGCAGACATTACAGGGGAAACCGAAAGAAAGGAGCCCAGATATGTGGCTCACTTTTAGCTGCTTAAGAGAAGACAGCTGAATCTTGTCCCATGTAACACTGTGTCAGGAGCACAACTCCTTTGCACTGAAGCTAGTTGGCATCCTTTGTAGCTGCTGTTTCTCATCCCATTCCTATTGCTGCACCTACAAACACGAAGCAAGTCAGAAATAGGAGACAGTAGACGTGGCAATCACACATAGCTGAGATGAGATAGACCTCTGGGTCATCCTAGGATGAGGTAGTAGAGGGAATAACAATTGTCCAACAGATGCTTTACATTTGGACCATCGTCCAATCCAGGGCATTTGAAAATGCTCTTCCAGTGGTGCCTCGGGTGCAGTACCTTTGAAGCTGGCTCCTTTTTTTTTTTTTGCCTAAGAGCCACAAGCATGAGAGGACATCAAGAGCGTGGTGTCCCTACTGGGGACAATATTGTAGTAAGTTGGTACAGGGTAGAATGGGAGGGGAAATTTTCAGCCAATGACCCCGCAAAAAAATGACTTATGTTAAAGTTATGGGATCTTGAATGCTCCTAGAAACTGCTGGGATTTTACCTTTTAGGGTTTCATCTGAAAGAAATCCATATAATGAAATATTTAAGACAACTCAGTTCTTGAAAAGGCAAAACCGACCAGTTCTGTGTTTTGCAGGTGCTGTCCTTATTTCACATGTTGACATAAAGAGCAAAGGGCAGGCTCATGTCAAAATCTGGAGTTTCTGAAGGGTTGCTAAGCTGAATCAAATCTAGAGTTTTCCAATAGGAAATGATAGGACAGGAGGAAATGGAATGAAGCTGCATCAGGAGAGGTTCAGCTTGAACATTAGGAAGTTTCTTCACTGAGAAGGTGGTTGGTCACTGGGACAGGGTCCCCAGGGAAGTGGTTACAGCACCAAGCCTGTCAGAGTTCAAGGAGCGTCTGGACGATGCTTTTAGTCACCTGGTTTACTTTTAGTCCTGCGAGGAGCAGGGAGTTGGACTTTGATCCTTATGGGTCCCTTCCAACTTGAGACATTCTATCATTCTGTGAATAGTGACACCCGTTGGCCTGAACTCCAGTTTCATACCAGAAATAAGGCAGCCTTCCTTCATAAATTCAATGTAGCCTCAGTGGGCTGGACAGGTTTGTCAAAACAGCTCATAAAAATAATTGTGAATCACTAGTATTAAGATCTACAGTTTTGGGTTTTATCTGAATACAGAAGTGAAAGAGAGGCTTTTAATAGAAAAGGTGTAAAACAAAAAGTAGATCTTCAAAAAAAGCATTCTTCTTTTGAAGAGCTGTGAGGTGTTTCAAGGAACACCTGAATTAACCCTTGTTTTAATAAGTTTCTGTGTAAAGTTCACCTGTTCCTATTTTGTTTCTGCTGTCCCCTCAGCTTATGTGCTCCTCAGTCCAGAAAGCCCTGTTTGAGGAGGAGGACAGAGTGAAGAAGCTGCAGCAAAAGGTGGCGACGCTGGAGAAGCGCAATAAGCAGCTGCGAGATCGGGTGAAGAAAGTCAAGAGGTCTCTTCGGCAAGCCAGGAAAAACACCAGGCACATGGAGCAGATGAACCGAAAGCTCAGCGAGAAACTTTCCTCTGCAGGTGGTCAAATCCCCTATATTAACTCTCTGAAGCAGGAGAACTCCCATGCTACCTACCTTAAAGTATAATGCAAGGGTAAGTGCTCAGGCCAATGATAATGATGAATTTTGCCTGCATTAGATCAGGATCTGGCCCTCACACCTTGTCTACACTGTGCTTCAAACCTTGCATGGAAAATGAATCTGAACTTGCTTTAGACACAGTGCTAGATTAAACAGGAATGCAAATGGCTGTGTGTTGGTGGCACAGCCCAAAGCCACGTCCTTGCTGTCCTCAGTGGACACAGAGCCAGACAGTAGTCTGTGCTTCTCCGCCCTCACGCCCCTCCACCTCTGTCACAAGTTTTAGGTTGCCTTTGATGAAAGTGCTGTGGGAAGGGTGCAAGCATGAATGCTCTTTGCTCCAGCATGACCCCCAAGCCCTCGTCCTCCTTTTAGCTTTACTAAAGTCTACGTCCAGTGTCTGAGCAAAGGTTATGTCTGGAGGACACAGTCAGTTTGGGCCCCTCTTCAAAATGAAGTATAGATGTTCCCAAATTGTCTTAAGATTGTTTCTAATATCCCTAAATATTCTAAATAAAATATATAATATTTTTAATTTTACTAGGAAGTGCCTCAAGGGTCTCAGTAACTCCATTAGGTGCCTTTATCATTGCCCAGCCAACAGGGTTAGAAACCACATCATTTTGGGACTGTGTCTAGGACCTAATCCACCTCCTGCAGTCAGGAGTGGACTTAGCCTGACTATTAGTGGGTGCTGGATCAGCCCCAGCAGACAATTTCAGATCCCATTTTCAAACAGGTTTTATTTACAGTGTGGACAAGGCTTCAAGTTTTGTAATCACTGTTTGAGGTATAATGGAGGTTGCTGGGCAGCCTCACTTAGTTACACTTAGATACTGTAGAGACCACATCAATATCAACAGGGCATTAAAAATTAAGGTAGTTTATATATGTATATATTTTAAATTCCTATAGAAAATATTTTTATTACACATTTGATATAGTCTAATTTCTTAAAATATGAAGTAAATCCCGTTTCTTGGTTATCACATCAAAAAAAAGTCCATCATGTCCTTTATTAAACATTTACAAACTGCCTTCTGCTTGAGCAGCATAGGTTAAAGCATCAGTATCCATGGCTGATAATGTTTACAGCTGTGTTAATGTACTAGAGCATGTCTTGGGTCTTGGTACTCAACCAACCTTCCTTCATAACAGGGCACAATAAGGAAAGGAAGGTAGAAGAGGAGTGTTTTTGTGTTTTTCTTCCCTCCTCAAAATAGTTTTTCTTACTCCAAGCATGAGACCCGAGTGCAGATATGCTTCATGCTTTTCCACAGGGGCAGCCAGCCCTTGCCCAGCCCCGGGCAACACTGACAATCTGCCAGGGCTAAACCCCATTTGTACAAGGTGGACCGATCCCAGATGATCTTTAACATAGAGGTGAGGCCCTTAGAAATAACTGTGCAAACCACCACTCTGCTCCTATCTCTCCACACTTTACCAGATCACTGCATAGTCTCCATGCTGTATCTCAGTGCTCAAAATTAGAGTATATTCAGGCTACAGCCCTGCTGGACCACAATTTAACTATCCCTGGGCTAGGAAAGGCCCATATCAGCTTTCAACCATGAGCTTCAGTCCAAGCTGAACTCAGAAGTTAAACCTTGTGTTGGCTTCTAGGATGCTGCTGAGTTTAATTACTTTCCAGTTTTGCTCCTTTTGGAAATAGAGCTTTTTTTCTTTTTTTTTCTCCCCCTCTCTTGAAATAATATTGGCATTTCTTAAGATTCTGACTCTTCCACAAGCTCCACTGGTTTCAAAGGCTTTGCCTACCGAATCAGCACAATTGGAGTTGTTTTGTGCTGTAGTCAGCAATGCTGTTTCCTGAGAATTGCTACAGACCTAAGGCTTCCCTAGAAGCCATCAAGAGATTTTAACTGCAAAATTTAAATCCATAGGAAAGTAACTAATTTTTTTTGGTTTGTTTCTGGTTTCTAAACTGCTGTTTAAATAAATGAACTCTTTTTCCTGATACAGTTATTAAAAGCTTGTGTTTTAATTTTTTGTTAATAAAAATATTCCCTGTGGTATTCATTCATGTTTCATAAATGTTTGTATAAAGCTGAGAAAATATAGTTAATATAGCTACACCTTTGCTATTCTTACAAATTTTCCAAACACAGCGCTGAAAATCTTTTTCTGTTGGCTGGTATTTTTGTCTCTTGATGAAAAGATTGAAATTTTCTTCCTATTTCCACTTTTTGCTAGCTTAAAAAAAAAAAAAAAAAGTAAACCATTTTGTTCTCCTTGTCAGTTTCGTGAGAATTTTGTCACTTTGCAAAGAAAACAAAAAAAAACCCCAGCTCCCCCCCAAGAAATGCAAAATCCAAATGCATCCCAAAATGTCCTCTAAATATCCTCTCTGGGTACAAAACCAAAAAAGATCATTTCCTTGTGATTTTTTTTTTTTTTTTTTGCTTTCATTCCTTCTTGGTTTTGGATCATTTCCAGAGATAAGGACTAGCAGTCAGATCAGACCAAAAGTTAACCCTCTCAACAAGTAACAGGGGATGCCAAGGCCAAATAAAAATGCTATTAAAGTGTCACCATTGATTGCCTGTCCCTGCTGGTGACAGTATCCAGAGAGTGACCAGGGAGGCTGTATAGGCAGGAAACATGAGTGGAAAGAGAAATTTAGGTTGTGTCCATCCAGGTACACGTCACATAGGGCCTGACATACACTCTAATTTTATTTAGATCCACTCCGTAACAACTTCAGGGACCAGCTAATATGGAAACCCACAAAAAGGGCAAAATTTCATGCCATTTTCCAAATTAATGTGAAAGGCATGAAATCCCTCTTGAAGAGCTACGCAGAAGAGACTGGGGTGCAGAAATACAGAGGAGGTTGGCATAGCTAGGTGAGTTGGCAAGGGATGGTATAAAAACCTAAAAAACATCTGGGGAAAAAAAAGGAAAAATAAAAGGTAAGCAGAAGTGTTCAAATGAGGAAAGCAATTGGTTAGAAACAACATCAAATGTGGCAGCCCCCTATGAGAAGTTCAAGGATGCTTTACAAATCAGTAACATCTGCTTTGCAAACACATCAGGAGCTTGAAGGCTGCCAGAACATCTACAGGGCCAGTGCTAGGGGTTCTCAGAGCAGATGAAGCCAGAACTGGAGGCAAGGAGGGGCTTTTCAGCATCTGTGTTCACTGTGGAGGAATTTAGGGATGCTCTAGTGGCTGAATCAATTTTTCCTGATGGATCCAGAGGATGACAAGAAGAAATGAAGGAGCAAAATGAATAGTAACAAATTGCAAAGACAGAGAGCAAATGGGTATGAATGGTAACAAAGAGTAGACTTAGCTGAGTGATGCTGAGTGAGTGACTGACAACAAAAATAAATGCAATGTAGGTAATGTAAAAAGATATTAATGAGGGAGAAGAAAAGCAGTCCTGTCTTTTTCACATGAAATGAGATTCTCTGAGCTGGCATCAGCCAGCTAATGTCTTTGTACACAATTAGTGGTCAGTTAGTCAACAGGATAAATCTAGTATCATGATGATAGAGAGGTTACACTGTATCATTCTATGAAATTATTGGCTCAACACTAAGCTGCAATCAAAAAGGTAGGTGAAGTGGTAGAAATTGTTAGGAAAGGGCTAGAGACAATCATTACCCTCCTAAGTATGAGGTATGCCCACTTCTGGGATGCAGTGTGCAGTTATTCCCCATCTCTAAAAAAGTATCTAAGAACAAATGTATAGTGAGAGGCAATGTTGTGGTTTAACCCT
>VZTL01061740.1:2452-28690 GCA_013400535.1 Scopus umbretta | reverse complement strand
GCTTTTTAACAGTTTGCATACTAATGATTCCATATTAACACATACTGTTTCTCTCCTCTTTAAGTGAAAGGCATTGCATTTACTCCTCTCATCACTGGATCACTTGATTCTGAGTGGGGATCTTTTTGGTTTAGGTCAGTTATGCTAGTCTGGCCATTTCTGCAACTGGTTCATTCACTGTTCAGGGACAGAGATCACTGACTGCAGTTGCCTCCACTTCTGTACATGCTTCTAAAGTCCATCCTGCTATTGTTTCCATGCTCTGCACTGCCATAAAACTGAGCATAAGTCTTCATTTACTACTTTTTTCCTTGTTCTTCCTCTGTTCATACTTAAGAGCTTGTTCTTCTTTGGTTTGACTTCTTTTGCAAAATCTGCCTTACTGTAAGTTGTGGCAGTTGCTCCATAACCTCTGCACTTCCAGACCTCCAAGATCCTGCTTTTCTTGTAGAGCACTGCTTTCATTCATCGCGTGTGTACTCCTTCTCACTAGCCAGCTTCTATTTAGGTGGCTCTTCAATACAGGGCGGGATCTCCTTTCTGACAAATATCCCCATGTGTGAAATGCAGATTGTGTGTTATTTTCAGTACTTTTGATTTAAGGAAATTCCAGTCCTCTTCCTCACTTAAGTTCCTGAGCTTTTCAGTCAGTTCACATTGTTAATTGATTCCCTCAGTTTTGCAAAGTCTGTAATTTTGAAATTGAAAACCTTTGTGAAACACATAAATTAGCAGGATAACGAGGTAGTAATGGGAGCAGACTCTAGGGTTTTTTTTAGTTCATATTTTAACATTAGAACAGTGTAGCCTAATACAGATTAATATGCAGCACTGCTGATTTCACACTCATTCTTTCTGCTATTAGCTAAAGGATATTAAGGTGGCAAAAATATATTTTTGGTTATAATTTTAATTATAATTTTAATAATTATAATTTTATGCCCCGTATGGATACTAAACCTCAATTTTCACTCAATTATGATTGAAGTCCTAACAATTTGTTCTTAGTGCAATGGAGATAAGTTTTAGCAAGCAGCATCACAAGAAATCTAACAGTGCCACAAAACTAATATGTCTTCAAAGCTTCTTTAGGATTTAGAGACTAATGAGTCTCGTTCAGACTGAGGAAGAAGTAAATTACAAAGGTGACAAATAATTGAAAGCATTTGCAAAGTTCCCAGGAGAAGCCTTGAAAGCAGGGAAGTGCACTATTAAAGAGAAAAAAAAAATGTTTTGGTATGTTTTTGATTTGTCTCAAAAGGAGATTTTATCATTTTCAGTGCAAATCATTAAAATTCAGAACTATCACAATAAAAGATTGTTACTGGATATGCATTTTCAAAATCCTTAACTGGAAATAGCAGATTTTTGCCAATGAGATTCTGAGACAAAGGGAATGCAGGGAACACACTCCGAACATGCTGAGAGATGCTGCTCAGCTGGATTTAGTCAGAAAGGAAGACTGGGTCTCCCATTGTGACCTATTGCAGGTTTGTGTAAAACAACCATGGGATTCTTACAATGCTGGTGATTTTTCCCTGGGAGATTATGGCCAGATTGCAGTCCAGTGTACCATAGTGATGTTGCAGAGGTCAGATATACTTCTTGCACTTTTCCTTTGGATGTAATCTAAAGATGTAGGAACCCCTTAAGAAGCAGCAGTTTAAAAAGTCCCAGATTTCCATCTTTACATAGAGGTGAGAAACCCTACAAAAACACCTACCTTCCACATAGAAACCAGTGTGTATGCATGGTTTTGAGAGTCTTCTCAGTATGTATGTCATGAAGATGTTGGCACCCACTTTCATTGATTCTAGATGACAGCACATCACCTTGGGTTTTGTTTTCTGTCTGCACAAAAATGCCTTTTACAGAGCCCTAATATGGCTGACAGTCTTTCTTCACCCTTCCAGCAAATAATCTTCTTTTGACACAGATCTCTTCTTCCATTTCTGAGCACATTTCAATGACAATTTAATTCCCAGAGATCAGTCCATTACATCTCAGCCATAGGTGATAAATTCTCATTGTTTTTGGAATACACTGGACTCAAGACGTGACATGTGGAGGTACCAGAACTTGGTTTACGTGAACGAAGGCAATGCAGAGCTCAGTACAGCCTGCCAGATCTCTCCAGGAAGCTGGGCAGCTGACCTGGCTGTGTTGTTTCTGGAAGCTGAGCTGTTCAGGGCAGTAAGGGCAGCTGAGATGTGTCAGCTATGATCTCCTTCCTTGACCGCTGTTAAACTGATCAAGACTTCTCATTCTGAAGATATTTTACCTGTAAAAAGGATTCTGTGCTTGACAGTGGCTAAATTTTTTAAGCTGTACAAGAAAAATATCTGATAAAAGATATTACCCCTATCTGTGGTTTGTCTTGTTTATGTCACTGAAACAACTCAGCTACAGCAAATTGCAGCTTTATACTTTGGCAGAGATTGCCGATGTAAAAAGAAAGCACTTCACCAGGCAGAGTGTTTTCAGGGTTCTTTTTAGTAGAAGAAAAACATAACCAGTAGCAGATTGAAGTCAGCAGCACAGCAGAAAGGAGAACAAAGCAGAGAGCTGTGCATTTCACTATGAGAAGAATCACAGCAAACTGTATCACTTGTTTGTGAAGATTTGTCTGAATTTTTTTTCAACCATCTTTGTCTTAAATAAGATTCTGTGGACTAGTATCCTTTTGTTTTAGAGTAGTGCCATGCAATGTGGAGTTTTGGTCCCAAGGAAATGTGCTGACACTGTCTGACAACATGCTGCTCAAAAATTTAAGAGTTAAACAAAAAGGTTTTTATTGTCACTGAAGCAGCCAGGGATATCACTGTAATTCCAGAGGGGTTTGTATAGAAAAGAGAGTAGTACATCCTATGTCATGGAAAGTACATAGTTTGTGGAGTGGGTGGTGAAAAAAGTGTATGTGTGTATACACGCATACAAGACTTCATCAATATAATTTATATATTGTGTTTGGAGCTTCCCCGCTTATATGTAATGCAACTGTCCCAAGCTAATGCGGATAAAGTCCCACAGCTGTTTCTGGGACATTCCTCAATTGTGGAACACCCTTTCTTAGCTCAGGCTCCCTCCCTGCATTCAAACTCCTCCTGAAAAGCCACCCCTCTTTTCTGTGGTCTGTGAGACACAATCTATTCAGTAAAGTCAAAGGGAAGAGAAAGCAGATGATGGGCCATATATCTAATTGTTAAAAGTAAGTCAAAGGTGTGCTCTGCGCACAGTTGTGTGGGTTTGCTGTGTAAGCCAGGAGCTGAGGTGAGTTAAAGAGAGTACCTGCTAAAGTTTGCTGCGTTTGAATCGCACAACTTAAATACTGATCTTACTTTAAGAAATGCCAATTTTGTGTATAAACAGTTTCTTAAAAGGATGTAACAAGCCATTGACTGAAACACTTTTAAAGATCTGTCTGCTCTGTATTTCATCCCTTCTCATTTCTTTCTTATTTATTTTAATTTTTTTAAATAAGAACTGTGTCTGTGTAGTTTCTAGTAAGTTATAGTTGCTAATAGAAACAAATAATGCAAACAAATTCATATACCAGATGGGAAATGAATCTGTTCCGCACACCCCATGATATTACAGAAAAACTATTCCAGTCATGTTTAAGAGAGTTTTTAACTGTTCAGTGAGACAGTGATTTGTTTTTCTATCTCCAGCAAAAAGGCCAAACTTCTTAATTACCATCAATCTAATGAGAACTTGTAAGATGACCTAAAAGTGGCTTCTCTGGGCATGTAGAAACCAGTGTTTGAAACTGTTTTAAGCCTGTGCTGTTCATCCCGCTGGGAGGAGGAGAGTTCCTGTTCAAACAATGTTAAATTCTCATATTCTGGCCTGGAGGGATGCTGTCACAGGTGCAGGAGTGACTATTGCCTATTTGTGGCTCGAGCTGTAATTTCAGAGGCAAATTGCACAACTGAGGAAAAGAAGAAAATCTGCCTGAGATAGGTTGATTTATTTTATAAAAGAGCACTGAAGTAGCTCATCAGTGTGGAATGTTAAAAGCGCTCCTAGCAGAGGAGAATTAGTAGGCAGAGTGCTGTCAATATTATGAAATAAATAATGTATATTCAATCAGTTCAAGCAAGAGAAATACAAACTCCACCATATTGCACTTCATGTGTACAAGGTCCACTGTCATCCTCCAAATGCTCCTTAAAAGGCATATTCCCACATGCATACAGGATGGCTATAGCTGAGCAGTATCTATTACAATGTCATGTAACCAGCCCAGAAGCCCTCTGTGGACGCACATGAAAAATACTGTTACCCTTGTTGTAACTCCTAAAATACATGTTTTTGACAGGAAAAAGTTTGGGGTGAGATAAGAGAGAGACAAAAAAAACCCAAAAAAGACAACCAAAACAATCCAAGCCAAAACAATGCAGTAGAGATGTTGATGACAGCAATCAATGCGCAACTTCAGTATTCACTCATAACTTGATTAAGACTAGGTCATTCTGGCTCTTAATTTTCTAGACTGTCTTTTCTGAGCCGATTCCTTTTTCAAAGGAACATGATAACCCCAGATCGTGGTGACGTGCTATTTCCTGTTCTAGTTAAACTTCTTCATTCATCATTGAAAAACAAATGCAGTTGGAGATGTGCTGGGCTTGCCATCTCCATTTCCTCCATGATGGCTAGCTCTTTGCTAGGTTTTTTATTTAGCCTGTTGCTTGACTCTCACTCTGAAGTGGAACCATGCTTGGGTTCAGAGCCCTGTGGGGATTACAGAGGGCTCCCATCTTCCCTGTGTACTTTTCAAAGTATTGAAAAGGTAGTGAAGTTTTATTACTTCAGTTGTAAAGATTGTGGCTGAATCTGAGAGGATGCCAGTGTATCAGGAGTTACTGTTAATAGGGAGTCTGTCAAGAGGTATAGGTTTTTTTCTTGTAAAGCCAGCTGGAGTTCATACTGGTATGAATTTTAGTGGTATGATAGGATCTTGTGTCCATATTAGCCCTGTAACAACAAGGGCTGTGGTCTGGACTGAGGCCTTTGGAACTGTTGCGATATAAATAGTCAGATTCCTACCCTGAAGTCTTTGGTGGCTGAAGAGAAGATGGTACCTGTCTAGTGTAGTATCTTTGATTAAGTGCAATAGCAACTTCTTGGAAACTACAATCGGATGTCTTTGGCCAATTTTTTCCAAGAGCTGGAGATACTTACTGCATGCAGAAGTACATTAGAACTGATGCAAATGCTATATGGGCAGCACGAGGACTGCAGCTTATTGGGATAGTTTTTGAAGAAGGATTTTTTTTTCATTTAATCTAATTTCACTGGAATTTGTCTGCTTGTCCAATCCAAAATGTTTCAGGGGGACTGTGTCGGTTTCATGGACAATCTGCTAGAAACCCAGCAGATTGCTGGGACTCAGTCCTGCCTGTCAGGTATCTGGGTGCCAGTAGCCTGCAGTTACCATAAAAAGGGCTGCCCTTGGCAGCCAAGTAGACTGGCTGTCTATCTCCAAGTAGATCCTGAGCCCTGTCAGGCAAACCTCCAGGAACCTGAATGACCTCCAGGCTCTTGAACACTCCTTGAAAATAAAGCAATCCACGAATGGGTAGGATATTCTAAGGCATCAAGACCATCCTAATTTTCATGGACAGTTATATCTCCCCTTCCATAATAATCAAGCCCTACCTTCAGCTACATACCTTTTTGGTACCCATTACTCCTATTTAGAGAAGTTAAACAGATGGAGGCCTTCAAGTGCCCTCTCACAAAGCAGACTTGCCATTTCTTTGATTAGCTCTATTCTGTACTTGCAGAATTTGATCTTTACATTTCTGAAAGTGCCTGATTAAAACTGTACAGAGTGTTCCAGAGGAGGTCCCGCTGGGGCTGTGTACAATTAACATTTGTGCTGGAAATGCCTCCAGAATAAATTCATTGACAGCTTGTCTGCCCAAAAGGTGTGGCTGACCTTTGTGCATAAAACAAAAACTATTATAAGCCCCAATGAGACTTGAGCCATTCATCAACTTTATGTGTGGGTCTTCTTGAATATCACCAAACCAGATTACAGACTTTTTGTTTGGGAAAGTAGCTGTGATGGAGTAATGAGGGAGGAGTGTTTCACATTTTTGATCAGAGGAACTTTTAAAAATAGGTTTTTCTTTCTGAAGCTGAGAAAAATGCAGCCTGAGAAGTCAACACAACTGAGTGAGGACTAAGAATGATTTCCAAGTTTCAAGATATATCCTTCCATCTGGTGTTTCCACTTGATTTGTTTTTAATCACCGATAACAAGCAATACGTAAGAATCAAAATAACATGTTTTCATCTCAGCAGTCCTCAAAAGAAGACATTCCTTCGTGGTTATTCTCTTCCTACAAATAGTGACATGGTTTTGGGGTTGTTTTTGTTCCTTTTGATGGAAATATTGAGAACTTACTTTCTCATTTACTGTTGCAAAAAATACGGAAATAAGAGCTGTGTTCTAAATTAATAAAACAGACAGAAACCTGCCGTTCCTGCAGCTGTATTCCATTCTGCTCAACAGGTGTAATGTGTGTTTTTAAAGGGTGGCACATTCATTAGGGCAGTGAGTAAGAACATTTGCTGTATCTCTGTAAGCCTGGCAGCAACCTCCCTCTTGTCAGCTCTTTATTCTGTTCTCTCCGTTGTTCTTAGTCACCTGTCCTGCCTAATAAATTGCAGCTTCCTCCATTAATCCGCCTGCTCTGCAGCGCTCTCAAATGTTTCTGAAAAGCTTTAGAGAAAATCCAAGTATCACATGTATTACTCCCACCGCTAATTCAGTTTCTCCTCCTTTAATACTGTTACCTGCATCAGAAACACACTTGATTTCTCTTTCCTCTTTGAAGTATTTATCTATTTCCCAGGGTTGATGGTTCTCTGCTTTGATCACGGTCTCTTCAAATCCTTTACCTGTTTGCTAGCTCCTTCCAGGCTCCTTCAGGCGAGGGGTGACTAGCTCTAGGATGCCCTACGTGACATCATGCTATTTGAGCTAGTTTCCCTCTGGCCTTTCCTCTTCCTTTCCCCAAGGCTGATTTCCAATTCTCATTTATTTCTTTTGCCCTCTTTTCTCCTCTTTTCTGCACCAGCTCACACACTGAGCAGGTGCTCAAGCATGCCTTCCAGTCTTCCGTTTGCCAAAGTCAGCGTTTAGCAGGCGCTGTGGGAAGTTAACACCACCCACGCCTCTGTTTCACCTCTGGTGTCAAGTAGCCTTCTCATGGGTGACTGCACCGGGTTGTTGTCAGTCCCTAGCCCCTGCAGTCCTCCTCCTTCCAGACCAAAGCAGAGACCAGTGCATAGGCACGGAGGCCGCAGTGAAGTGGAGGGGCTACGCGCTCACTCTCTTTTTGCCAGTGATCAACCATAACTTTTCATTTCCGAACCTTCTGTTGGGGCCTGACTCACCTGCTGCCTCTTGTGTTAACGTAAATAGTCTGGTGGGGAGAACATGTGCTCTTGGGCATCCTAGAAGAGAGCGACAGTTTCCTTAAGCTATTGAAGAGCAGTCAGTGCAGAGCTGGGAAATGTTGCACTTCTTGGAGGAGAACCAACGAACAGGAGCTGATTCTGCAGCCTGTGGTTTCTCTCAGTCGTTCCTTTCCCTGTAAAGCATGCCAACAAGGGATGTATCTTTCCCCTCCACTAACTGCAGTGTAGTAACATCAGTGATAAAATCGTGTCTGCTGAACTGGTAGTGGTCTAGTTGATGGGCTGGGGAAGGAGGAAAAATCACCTGCTTGAATAATGTCCGGGACCTCTGTCTTCTCCTGTGGTGTGAACCCTCCATGTGTTTCATCCACTTCTGTTATGGGGGATCCAGTAACAGGGAGAATTGCTTGTGGGTTTAGTGAGTGGTGCGTTTCATTTTCATGCCATTTGCAGTAAGTCTTTCAAGTAGCAAGCTTAAACATTCATACTTTTTTTTTGTGAAAAATCAGATATTTGTTACACTTTGTAACTTTTTTTACTTTGTAACTGGTTGGTACTACTTATGTGGCTGCCAGTCTTGCATATTCATAGACCTAGGAACCACTTGATGGCAATGCAGTAAAGCAACCTATGTGCAAACTATGAGTGTTGCGTATTTCCTTATAGAAAGACTATGTGCATCAAACTGCTTAATGTCTTCTTCATTTTATTATAAACACTTTTAATTAAAAAGCTCTTGTAATTAGATTCTCTTTTCTGCTTTGAGCCCTTTTTTCCGTCTCCTTTGATAAGAGACACATCTCATTTTGAAATTCTCTATAGTCCCCCTACTACAGCTGAAGAGCAGAACATTAACCATCTGTCAGCACATCTTAGTCTTTGGTAATAATTCAATAATTATCTTCAAGTGCAGTTGATGATGTTACACATTTGATGAAACGCTTATGAGGGAAAGTATTTTAGGGAAATAGACCTTTCAGTGTGCATTGTAGAATTGCAGGCAGCTTCTTGTGTTTTTTTATTATCTCTGAAATAACTGTGCTCTGCTTTTTTATTACAGTATCTACTAGAAATGAAAAGTTTAATTCTGCCCCCTGAACATATTCTGAAGAGAGGGGACAGTGAAGCAATAGCATATGCTTTCTTTCATCTTCAACACTGGAAAAGAGTAGAGGGGGCATTGAATCTCTTACACTGTACATGGGAAGGCAGTAAGTAATTCTCTTTCTTACAAAGGAGCTAATAAAACATTTTTATTGAATGTCATGAGAAAATAATATCTTTTTGTGAAGTATGATATGTGGGAATTTTGGAGGTCAGTTATATACTTACCAGCATTGAAATATTTGAAATTCAAATAGAAAATACAAACTTAATTTAATGAGGAAAAAGGGTTCTGAAGTCTTGGATTATATTTTCTGTGTGACAATGAACAAAATTTCCCATCTTCTTTGTGACATATTTTCTTACTCATGGATAATGGAATTAATATTTTGCCTTCCTCATTCTAGAGTTGTAGAGATTTGTTTGTCATTATTTGAATGCTTTGATTTTGGGAAATTATGAAAGTGCCTTCTAAGCAGAAAAACCACAACAGCAGCAACATAAAATACTGTTTTGCTTTATACTATTCATTAATATTTAATTGACAAATTGGAGTGAGTCCAGTGGAGGACCACTAGGATATATAGGGGGCTGGAACACGTGAAGTAGGAAAAGACACTGAGCGAGCTGGTTTTATTCAACTTGGAAAAGACTTGTGGTAGGTGAAGGAGGGATCCAGTTGCTGCTGGATCAGAAGATACTGTCTTCCTCCACCCAGTGGAGAGATAATATGGAAGACAGAGTCAAAGTCTTCTCAGAAGGGCACAGTGGAAAGACAAGAGGCAATAGACACAAGCTGCAGCAAAAGAAACTTCATTTAGGCATAGGAAAATATTTTCCGAATGAGAGTGGTGGTGCACTAGAACAGGTTTTTGGTAGATTGTGGGATCTCCATCCCTGGAGATACTCAGAGCTCAACCAGACTTGGCCCTAAGCAACCAGATCTAACTTCGAAAATGTCCCTGCTTTGAGTAGAAGGTTGGAGTTGTATACTAACCTTCTAACCTAAATTATCTTATTCTGTCTTTGAGATGTGCTCTTTTCAAGTTCCAGGGAATTAAAAAGTGCCATATAGAATCAGCCTCTGTGGGCTTTCTTAATACAAATTTTTCTTTCTGTAATCTGTTCTGCTCTGCTTTCTCTGTTCTCTTTTAGCCTCTCCATATGTTAGTATACCACCATTTTTGTCCTTCCTCCATTTGCTATTCTCATTTAGGTTTGTTATAAAAGATACAGTTTGTCACCATGATAATTCCTACAGAAATGCATGTAATGCCTCCATTGTAAAAGTGACTGACTGTCTCAGTCACCATATCAAATGGCCTGAACTTGCCTAATTTGCAGTGTAGGCTCCCTGAGGAAGCAATGGCTTTATTTCTAGGTGTATAGAACCTTGCTCAGTAATCCATACAATTGCCACCTGGGGTTTGCTCTGCTGCATTGTTCTCTGTCCTACCTGCTTGCTTTTTTCCTATCTATCATTTCTCCCGGTCTATTATTCTCTCTCTCATAGCTTCCTTCCCAGTGGCTTATTTTCAGTGGTTTGCTTTTACGTAGTGTTTCTTCTCTTCCAGATGCTTAGAGAAGTCATTTAGCCCAAGGCTCATTATCCCATCATTATGGAGCAGTATTTTGCAGAGAATCCTGAATAGATCTTCTGCTTTGTCAGGCTGGGGAGTTCCTAAGGGACTCTTTACAAGGACCATCTTTTGGCACCAGAGGCTGGCTGCCCTGCAGTCCTCCTGCCACGTAGGGAATCTAGTCATCTGTGTCTAAAAACAGTGTAGGGCGTTCCCACCCAACTGCATTAACAGATTCCTCGCCTTGTTACCCCCACAGCGATCTGAATGTGTGCTTTATTAGCTAATTATTTGTATAGTAGCCTGTAAAGATGTAAATGATTATTGTTGCATAACCTCTAAAGAAAAAGCCATAATTCATTTTGCTCAGTGATTTCAGAGAGAGATGAACAGTGCACCAGTCCTCAATAATTTTGTCCAGATTTTGCTTGCGTGTAAAGAATCCCATGGCTTTTAATGGTTTCACCAGTATCTAGTCCAATAATTGTAGCTTTTAGTGCATATCTTAGTCTGGGTAATACTCTTTATGGATGTAGTGAACTATTTATGTCACTTGTACATCCTTTACTTGCAAAAGATTTCCTTGGCAACTCTGCACAATTACAAGTTAAAACCAGTGGAAACATGACAAAGAAATTAAATTTAATTAAATACTAGTTCTAACCAACAGTCTACATACAGTACATGGTCAGTTTTCCTTGCTTTCTTGCTAGGTATTTCTGTGCTTGAAATGTCTTTAAAGTGTACTGTTCTATCAGTGTGCTTAAATAATGACAAGTCTCACGTTAGTAGTTGTATGCAGGAATTTAATGCCCACATATATACAATATTCAATTCTGACCTTGTGTGAACTGGGCAGCATTAAGTACATTAAGTCAGTCGCTTAGGGGGTACCTTTTGAATGCTTCATTCAATCAGTCAAAGTATAGTTTTATTCATAGTACAAATAAAAAAGCCCAAGTGACACCATGTGAAACATTGCTCTGGGTTTGGTCCAGGTGCTCTGTACAGAAGGTCTGTAGTTTCAAGTGTAACCGAATTTCAAGAGAGTCTGAGGTGCTTGTTCGTTACTGTCGGTTTCTAAACTTGTGTCATGTTTCCTGTTGTTTGCATGAAGAAGAAAAACTAGGGGTTCTCAAATACTACTGTAGCTTTTACAACAAGCACACGGTTGAATGGCAAACTTGCCTCTGTGCTACCTGAATTGATTAATGTAAAGTAGGATCAGATAATACTGTAAGCGTAAGGCAGAGAAGTACCTACGTAAACACAAACTGGTATAGATGAACCAGAGCACTTTCTTCCATGGCTGATAACATTGCTAAATAAACTGGCACTTCAGGATGTGGTTTAGTAGTCATGGTGGTGTTGGGTTGACAGTTGGACTAGATGATCTTAGAGGTCTTTTCCAGCCTTAATGGTTCGATGATTCTATGATTCTAAATATTCCATATTTGGTCTCATGTCAACGATAACTCTTTAAATTCAGCAAAATCTATTCAGACATTTTTCACTTGTTTTGTAAAAGCAACATCTTTACCATCCCTTTTTATTTTTATGTGAATCTTAATACTACTGTGATTTAGGGTAAGGCAGAAGAGGCTTGATTGTCTGTTTAAATATTAAGCCAAATTGGAAGGAAAAACTTGTGTCAGTGATTTTGAAGTAATGAGCATTGAACATCCTTCCACATATGTTTTTGTACAGACACTCAAGTTTGTTGCATGTAAAGATCATACAAGGCTTGGATTGTTGTATTTGTACTTGGCTTTTTGGGGTGCTGTGGAGAGGGAGGTTTTAATATTGGAAGAGTGTTACAGACCAGGTTGGTTTACAGTCTTTGAGGATTTCTGCCTTCTTTACTATTGCTTTAAACATAGTAACCAAGAATAAATACGCTCATGTACTTGCACAAAAAATACAGCTAGCATGATTTCAAAGGCAGTGTGCACAACTGAAAATACTGGGGTACTGTGTATTTTAAACCAATTCCTTGGTTGCCTTGTGAGCAAGAGATAATGGAGTGATATCGTGTGATGGTGGGCTGTACCTAACATCTAAAATGTACAGTGCTTCTAGGACATCTGTTGAGGAAAATATTGCTTCAATGACTGATGTTCATAGAAGTAGTGAGAATAACACGTTGATGACATTTTAATAGTGAGCGTAATATATAGGATAATGGAAAAGGATGCCTTGATTGCAAAGCTATAATTCAGTCCAGTATTCTGATGTTTCCATAAACCATACTCAGATGGCCTATGACATCATCACTGTCCAGATTTAGTAATCTATTTCCTCCCTCTCTGTTATTATTTTCAATTTTTAAAATGCATAAGATTAAGTATTACTTAATCCATGACCTGAAGGTTTATATTGGAAACCTGACTTGATCTGCTACATTTAAAAAGAATGCATGTGAGCAACCTGGGTTTAATAATTCAGTATTAATCTTTGATTGCCAAATATAAAATGAAAACACGACTGTGCTGGAAAACTGGTTCTCTGGGCTTGAGTCATCAGTGTTACCTGGCTTGCCGGAGTGTGATGGGAAAAAGTAGTGTACTTTTTTCCATGCAAAACTTCTGTTATGCTTGATGCACAGAGATTGTGAGTATTGGCCTGAATTCACAAGCTTGGCTGGGCAGTTTTGTAGGCTACACCTGTTGCATCAGGTACACTTCTTTCTCCTGAAAAAATAAAATTCTGCAGCCTAAAAGCTTAAGAGAAAACATGTAAATTTAGCTATGGAATTGTAAGTACAATGGGCTCTGATCATGCAAGCGTTTATGTATGTACTTGTAGTGTGGTCTCAGTTGACACTCATGGGCCTTCTCCCAAGAATAAAAATAAACATAAGTTTTTGCCGGATTAAATTGGCATTTCATTAAACCATTTATATGCGGTTTGCAACCAAATATAAATGTTATATTTTGTCTGTGTTTGCTTTTCAAAATTGTAAATATAGCTAAGTATGTCCAGTGACTGCCACGCTCACAGTAACTTGTGCACGGTGTTGTTTTCTTTTCAGCTTTCAGAATGATCCCCTATCCACTGGAAAAAGGACATCTTTTCTACCCTTACCCTATTTGTACAGAAACCGCAGATAGAGAACTACTACCATGTACGTTTAACTTTTATCTTCTTATCATTGACATCAAAGAATCGTTTACCGGAGTCTCGCAGCACTGCTCTCCATTGATGAGGCCTTTTAAATTGAATATACTGGATTAGAATAATCGGGTTGACAGTGAGTCTCTGGAGCTCCCTTAAGAGGCAGCTTCCAGCTATAGTTCATAACATTTAGCTGTCTTTATTGTTGTTGACAGTGTAGGGACAGGGAGAGAGATTACTGAAGAGATATAAATCAGTTAGATTTTGCTGTTCTCTCTTGCCAAAATACTGGAAAATGCGAGTGATCTTTCCCTCTACGGTAACATCCCATCAAACCAAAAGCACAGTGGCACAGCCTTGTTAGTCTTTTGTAGACACACTAGCTACTTAAATTCCAAGGCAAGATCAAACCTGCTTGAGGATAGCTGGATCATTAATGCAGCTGTTATTCTGACAGGTTATGCTGACATTTTCTGAAAAGCAGTCTTAAGTAGCAAGAAAGGGTTTTCTTCGTGTAATGGTGTGTGTGCTATTTTGAAGAGATTGATGTGAAATTACCTCAGTCATTTATTATGTATGTTTATGGCATGAGTTAGCAAAGTGCCAACAGTGTTCCCAGTGCTCTACGAGATACAGATCTTGCAAATAGTTGTGCTTCATTCCCACATGTTTTGTCACTGAAGTCAGTGGGACTTTGTGAGAGCACAAGTGGAACACACAGAAGTGCAGAGGGGTTTGCAGGGTCAGGGCAGAGGAAGCGAATACAGGTTGATCCAAGGAAGGAGAGTCTTCTCTCACCTTCTCTATCTTGAAGAAGGAATAAAGAGAAATCTGTCCTGGAAAAAGTAAAACATAACCTGCTTCTGCTGGGAAGGCTGGTTTTGAGGGCATTTGCACTCTTTGTAGTCTTTCATCAGAACCTCTCTGGTTTGGACTGAAAAATGTGTTGCCACTGTTTATAAGCCTATGTGAGTAAACATTAGGTGAGAATAATACAGTGAAAATCCACTCATTGAGAGTCTGTCCTTCACAGCACATTCTCACTGATATTACACAGAAATCCTTGGCAACTGAGAGTATCTCCCCACCCCATTATAATCACCCTAATTATAACAACACCTCTTAGAGTGCTCTGCTTGCTTTACTCGGAGGGATGCTGAGCTGGGGAGGGTGGAGGGTCAGGAGATTTAGGAATGGCAAAGTCACGCAGAATAGCTCAGGGTTCTCCTTTCAGATGCAAAACTAATCATTCTTGTCAAATGTTAGAAGTGAGGGACTGTTTAACAGCATATGGAGACAGTCCTGTTCTGCTCTGGCAGTTACGGGAAATGCCTTTCACTGCAAAATCTCTTGGGTTTGAGTAGGGAAGGGCTTAACATACTATGACAGACACAGGTCAGTTAAAGGGGTTTTGCATACCTGTCCACACCCTTTAACTGTGTGTGTTTTAAAGGAGAGTCAGCTGGAATTCTATCAGAACACTAAGATCTGATAGACTATCCAAATTAAAAATACCGATCATGAAACTTTTGCCATGACTGGATAACAGACCAGAACAACAAGTTTGAGCCTGTGTCAAAAGCAAGTGCAAAAAACTGAGCACAAGAATTCTTAGACTTATAAAGTCCATGATCTGGTATTTCCCGATCTCTAAATTTAATTTAAATCAAAGCAAAGTTGCAAATTATCTGTGGTTTTCTTTTTAAACTGAATGAATCAGCAGGCCCAAAAATAATACATATTTTTCACTTATAATATTTTAATTTAAACTCTTATGAATTCCTGCTGTTGGTTTTGGAAACCGCTCGACTCTGAATGCAGTGAAAGATATTTTCCTGTCATGTTGCTGGATTACCCTGTGCTTACGTTGTCTGCAAGTATGATGAGATGAGAGCTGGTCACTGAAGCAAAGAAAGTAGGCAAAATGGAAGAGTAATGTTTTGTGTGCATAGTCACAGGAGTTGAGTATATAGGAAGCCTTGAGGTTGGTCCTGTATGAGGAAAAATGTTTCAGAGTTTGCATTTACCGTGACTGTATGGGCTGAATGAGTGAAGCAGACAGATAAGTGTTCACCAGACCTTTTGCCAACCCAGCCAAATTTACACCTTGAATCTGAGCCACCATAACGTTTAAGGGATATATTCTTCCACTAAAATACTCACTATCCTCTTCTGACCCTTTTAGCCTTCTCAGTGCTGCTTTCTCCAAAGCACAGTGAGCAATTTTTCATACCAGGGTCGAGGAAATTTCTGTATTCCTTTTAGTGTATACTAACAAAAACCTTAAAAATTCACTATTAATTTAAATTTCAGGTTTTAACGCTTTAAAAAGTTGTCATATCGTTATAAGTATACAGAGAATTCTGAAAATCTGAATTTAAAGTATGTGTTTATGTGTCCTACTTTTAGGATAACTTTTCTTGGTTCTGCAGCTTAAACCCTCAGAATTCACCGTTACAAAGGCTGTAGTTTTGCAGCCTGCTTAAACCCATCTACAAGCATGTTTCTGCAAGGCTGGTCTCACTGCTGCTTGCGGGTGCGTGTTACTGCACCCTCTGTGCATCTCAGCATTAACAAACACACGGCCGTGTGGCTAGTCAATGACTTGTGTAAAAAAAAAAAAAATGGATGTTTCAATTGTAGGTTAGTTTTCTGGGGTTAGTTGTTGCCTGCCTGCATTACAGTTAGTGCTGACACAAGGAAGGCAAAAGTAGCATGTACATAGGACCAGAGTAAGCCAGAAATATGTTCTTTAGATGAGAATTACTTGGCAGTGAGATGACTGACACAACAATAATGTTGACCTTAGATGTTTCAGACCTTCTATGTGTTTCTTCCTTCAAAAGCATCTTTGAGTGTCTCTGGCTGTCTAAACCACATAAGAATGTTGGTTTCGTTTTGGTTGGGTTTGATTTTGGGTTGTTTGCGTTTTTGTGTTTGTTTTTTTTTTTTTACAAATAATGCATTCCCCTTCCCATCTCTTTTTTTCTGCAGCATTTCATGAAGTTTCAGTTTACCCCAAGAAAGAGCTTCCCTTCTTCATCCTCTTCACTGCTGGACTATGTTCTTTCACAGCAATGCTAGCCCTCCTGACACATCAGTTCCCAGAGCTTATGGGGGTCTTCGCAAAAGCTGTGAGTATTCTCTGCTGCTGCTGTCTTCTGGAAAATAAAGACACAGATGCAGGAAGGGCTGAGCTAAATATTGCTGGATATTAAATATCTGAATATTCAGTAGTATAAATAAAACATCAAGAGATGTCTGAGCAGGGGGACTTGTGAACAACTGTTTAGGGAGCTAATCAGGAAAACACACTACTGGCTGTCTTCTCTGGTTTATATGGCTCTTTTTTTAGGCTAGATCTCTAAAGGCTTGGTGGAAGAAGGGAATATCTGTGTTTTCGTATATAATCTGATAAAATAAACTAAGAAGGGTTTGCAGAACCCCTTTATTTTGTGTAGAGCCATTATGACTGTGCTGTGCTTTCCAGTGCAATGGAAACTATTAGTATAAGCAGAAATAGAGTGTACTGTTAATGAGGGCAAATTTCTGCGTTCCTTCCCCAAACTGCCATGGAGGAAGTAGTCTCCATATTTCCCTCATAACTTTTCTAAACTACATCCAGGGAAGTCTCTGCTAATTCTGCTTTTTTAATCCGCCAGGGATTAATTTTGGAGGATGAAGGGGAAGGGCCATGAATTATGCTAAAACATACTCTTCTCTTTGCACAACCAATCACTGTACCAGTGTGCCTATAGGATATGAAAAATCCATACAGAAAAGTTCTAGGATAATAAAAAAGATGTCTCCTTCTCCAAGAAATACTGAATATCTTCTGTTGTAATATATTTTCTCAAACATATTTGTATCTCTTGTGGGTCTTGGGTTTCCAAAATAGCCTCCTGGCCTTGTTTTTAGTGTCTTTGATGCTTTTGATCTGGGGGGCATACGGGCTGAGGTGGAGGAGGCAAGGCTGAAAGGCTTTGGCAAATTCCACATTGTACTTTCTCAACTCCTCTGCAAATGGTGAGAGACTCCCTTTGCAGGTGAACCAGGTCTTCTACCATCCAGGCTTGTGAGTGATAGAGGTCTGGTACAGCAACGGGTTTTGCATCGAGAATTTTCTTTCATTAGCTCTAGAAGACAGAAAATAAGAATAGCTGTAGCAAAAAATACCACTTCTATCAGCAAAAAGTGCTGAAACATAACTGAAGTATTATTACTTTTTCTTGTTTCTTGAGTGTGTACATAGGCATTGGTGGACAATAAGCATATAACTCGGGCACATGCTCTTAAACTTCTTTGTAGAGCTTATTTTGTGGTTTTTTTCCTTAAGACATTGAAATGCATGACCCTTGTTCAGGGGCTTTTT
Source organism: Scopus umbretta (assembly GCA_013400535.1). NCBI lineage: Eukaryota > Metazoa > Chordata > Aves > Pelecaniformes > Scopidae > Scopus > Scopus umbretta. The sequence goes on along the minus strand of VZTL01061740.1, from coordinate 11,086 downwards.
CAATGTCCTCCGAAGTTTTCTGCTACTGTCACAATTAATGACCCTAAATCTGTCCCTGTTAGCCTTGTTCCTGTGCTTGTCAGCCTTGTATCCTGAACAAAGAATGTATCTCAAGCTGGCAGCATAATGAGATCTTGTACTTAGTGCTCCTGCTACAGGCAGTGAGCTACTGGGATTGGAGAAAATTGGTAGCATTTTTGCATGGGCTTAACTCACCTGACTTTGGTTGCTGAGAGCAATCAAACAGATATCAAATGTTACACTAGTGGTGTGTTAATAGTTATTTCTCTACGATTTGGAGCTTGCAGGTTCCAAAGGGGAGTAGAGTCAGACCTATTTCCCTGATGTGTAAGTGCAGCTGCCGTTGGTGTTAATAGAATAGAAACCCCCAAAACTCTGTATGTGGTTATTAAGTTCTGCATATCAGAGCAGGTAAAGCTCCTAGTTAGTAAAATAAGCATAGACAAATAGAACTGGAATGTGGGCTGCATTACGTGCATGAAGTTGACAAGATTACTCATGATCTCTGAACCTGTATGGATGCAGTTCGTATGACAGTTAACATGTATTGTGACTTTTTTTAGTTATATCTTAAACTTCATAAACCACCACATGCAGCAGCAGAGTTTTTGTTGTACATGGGAAAGGCAGAATTTAAGCCTGTGACATTTAGAAGCTCATAGAAAGTTTTTGATTCAGAAGGCTCATTTTGTTGTCTTCTCTGGGAAAAGTAGCCCAGGTGTATGACATTGAAGACAATCATGGCAGACATCTCTTTGAAATGCAGTTGTATCAGAACAGAAGAGAGTGGCCAGTCCTGGCTCTTCCCTTTCAGTTTTAGGGAAGATTGTTCCATAAATAACTAGTTTCATAGATAGCTGAAAGATGCATGCGCTGACTGTTGCTGTGGTTATGTACATTGAATTACCTATGCCTGTACAGTTGGTACTCCTTGTGATGTGGTATATTACACAGTGAAACTGTGCACATATGCTTTCATTTTAATAGGTCAAAATTATTCCTTCTCTTACGCCTGCCAATCCCCAAAGCATTGCACAGGTGTAATAGCACCATCATGGCCCAGGCTTATGTTACTGCAAATTGATATTTACCATACTTCATAAAAACTGAACAGGTTAGCATGATTGGATGTTGGGAATGGGCTTTGACCTGTCCTCCAGGTAGCATCTTCTTGCACCTTTTCCATAGCCCATTAACCCAGACACTGGGTTCTTCAAGGCAGAAAAAGCCCTTGGATGCTGAGGACCTCTTCCACGTGTGAGACTGCCAAAGGTGGCCTGTGCCACTGTATCAGTCCCTTAGGGCAGTCTGCATTCCCCCACTGGATGCAGAAGTCAAAGGTATTTTAAAGCTACTCTCCTCTTCTGGGAGGTTGAGTGGAGGATGGAATTCACCAAACTCCATGAGCACATCCAAGCTTTAAAGCCCGAACCTGCTCTGAATGCTGCCTGCCAGTTCAGCAGCAAGTTTAGATACTCCCAACTGCATCCAGCCAATTCTGTAATGTTGTACCTGGAAGCAAGCCTGACTCTTCCTGTAATGAAATTGAAGTAATCCAGTTCTTCTTCCACTGTTTTGTCAGACTGAATATAAGTAACTTTAAAATGGCAGTAAATCTTAGCATTTTCACTTGGTTAGGAAGAAGCATGTTCATAGCTTGTGGCTTTAATTTTTGCTAGGCTTTCTAACAAAAGGCTTTTGGGGGTCACTTAAGATATGAATACAAGCAGAACAAATTTCTGATCGCATGGCTTGGCTAAAATTGTCAGCACAGTGTCGGTAGTGTTGAATTTCTTTCATTGTCATGCAGAAATATAACAATATCTGGCAAATGGTTAAAATATGTAAATGCAGGTCCTTTCATAACATGGTAGCAGTAAGAACGTATCTTAAATAAAATTGAGAGTTGTATTAACAAGGGGTCACTATATAACTCAAGTCAACAGTTATGTCTAAAAGTGTAGTGCCTAGTTAAATTTTTAAAATGAGTGAAGCTTCAGAAAGGCTAATGTTTCTCTGATTTGATTCCTTTGTTTGCCTGAGATCACTGACATGATCTGTTTCAATATGTCCTGTATGATGGATGAGACCAGTTCAGCAAGCAGGTTTGCCCAGGGAGATATTTCATCTGCTTGGACCTCTGCAGACGTTGAGGCAGGGAACGTGTAGATCCGATCACATGGACTGAGCAATAAATAGTCAGTTCCTCCATGCAAACACCAACCACACAGTGGAAAAGCTTGAAAAGATACTTTTGCATATCTGTTTCAATCAAATGATGTTGAAGGTGCTCTTAGAAAGCTGCTTTCTGCCACCTCTGAAATAGACAGATTGACAGTTTTCTTCTAAAATACAAAATAATAATAGCAAACTTTGTACAGGTCTCCTGTCAGCGATTCTGCCACCCTGAATTCTTAACTCTACTGCTGGTGCTGGTTGTTTTCTGTTCTGTGTGGAAAAAAACAGTCGGTGTCAAAAGGAAAGGGTATCAAACAAACAAACAAACATATCATGCAGACTAAGCCCTCCTGAGTGCTACCATGTGGCAAACAAGCCGGATGGGCATCTGCCAGTGGTGTCTGAGGACAGGAGCACCAGGGGCTTTCCAAGGGCCAGATAGCCCCAGCACAGATGCTCTTTACGTGGGCTTGTACAAGAAAGTTGGTGGCATCCTGAATGTCTTGCTGTCGGCAAAGGTTTTGCTGGGACTTCAGTGAAGCCAGGCTTTGGTATCCCTGAATGTAAATGTACTTTGTAGACCAACTAATTTTCCAGCTGGAGGAAAGCTTGGCTCGTTTTAAGCTACAGATACTTTGCTGAGTTTGTTTGTTACAGTATGGAATCGTCTATTTCAGCAACAAAATTCCTATGAATTGCCGTAAAACTTAGTCAGGCAAATTTTTCTTATTTCCTTGATTTAACAAGTATGTAATTTGCACTGGTTACAAAGCTGAGTTTTATCCAAGTCGATGTGATGGTGCAAGCTTACCACATAGGTCAAGTGCTACTCAAAGAGCAGAAAATATCCTCCAGTGAGCCTTTTGCATTTGGCAAAATTAAAGGGACATATTTATTTAAACAGTTCACATCTTAACCAGAGGGAATGCTTCTACTTGGCCTAAGCCACTTGAAATAGTAATAGCAAACTCATTCAGCTGTGATTCCCATTATACAGCTTGACCTTTAGCACTACAACTGAAATACTCTGTTCAGCTTTAGTTAGAAGAAGTTTTTTCTTTGACCTGTGCTTACGACAAAATCTCATTACCGGTGATGGCGTTACCTGTTTTTCCTATGGTGCACAAGTTGTCCATGATGTAGTGTCTGTATTGTATGCAAACATGTCCAAGAGGAAAATGAGAATTTGAATGCTTACTATTGCCTTTAAAATGCATAAGCATCATAAACATCATACATTTTTACAGTTGAGCTCTGCACAGAGCCCATTTCGGTAAACGGTGAAACTGTTTGCAGGTATTTTCTTGCTTGGTATCATGAAATGGCTATAATCTCTGGCTGTTGGATATTGAAATTTTGAAACATTTTAAATGCATTTGCCATATACAGCCGTGTTTCCGCAGCACACAGACCTGTAAGAATTTTTGAAACTGCATTTTTCATACTGAACTGTAGATACTTAGGAGTCTAAGTTAGAGACCAAGGACATCTCTGTATTAAGTTATAAAATATTGTTTGTTCAGTGGCTCAAAAGGCAAGTAACGGATCACAGGTCACGTCTGTACCTGTAACCTCTCCTCCCTTCAAAGGCAGGATGGCCCCGTCCTCGCTGGCTGCTGGGAACTGTCCCTGCCTTGTGCTGTCCCCAAACTCTGCCTGGGCTTTGTCAAGGAGAGACCAACTGGCACGGGCCAGGACTGTGTCCGGAGCTGTGCTAGCCGTTCGGGAGGGTGGCTGGGGCAGGCCAGCACCCCGCACTGTGCCGTAGTCCTCCTTGCTTGATGGGAAAAGACAAAGCCTGACCACCCCGGCTCCCTCTGCAGCTGCTGGTAGAGAGGGAAGAGACAATTTCGAAGGGCAGTTCTGGTCCTGGGATGGGTAGAATTACTCTCCAGAAGTGCTTAGTTCTCTTAAGTGACTACAGGGGGATCAGACCCCCACGTCTGCATCCTTCAAGTGCCTAAAGATATATGGGACGAATTCAGAACATGAAAAAGGATGTAAGTGTGTTGATGTATAGTCTGATGCTCTCTTTTGTCAGGAGTGTTCGTTCTCTAGGGCAAAAAGAGAACACATTCAGCACCAGATTTGCTTTAATACTGACCTACCAAGCAGACTTAATATACACATCAGTGCAGTAAGTGGAATTAATATGTTTTGTGCTGACTGCGGAGCAGTAACTGAAACACAAACCTCTTGCAGGTCTTTGCCAATCAGTTCCAAAGAGAACTGTTTATTTTTAACGAAGTCGCATCAGCCTGGGTGGTTAGAAGCCACAGGGTTCACAGTCTCGAGGTGGCTGACTTTGCCTATTACCGTACTCTGTATGTAATGTGTACAGTTGAACTGCAGTGAATGTAAAGCACGGTTAATATGTATTCCCCCAAATTTAGGGAGTGCTTTGAGTACCTGAGTGCTGAGATATGTAGCTGGCAGTGGTTTTTTCCTGTGGTCAAATGGCCTCTATTCGCTTGATCTTTGTCACACGTGCCTGTCCTAACATGAATATATCGAAACCTCTTTCAACATTGCCGACTGTGTTCTGTAATAGAGGGAGGATGTTTAGATAAATTCCAGTTAGTGATGCCTCAGTGTATATAGGAGATCTGTAGGTAACCCAGAACCATTTTAAACCTGACTCTAAAGGCACGCTTTTTGTCTCTGAGAGGTGGTCTGGCAGATGCTGCCATTATGAAAAAGCCTCTTTTTCACTTCAGTGAGTTTTGGTTTCAGCTTTTAGTGGCTTCAGTGTGAGCCTGAATCTAGGATGTGAGATGTGTGAAAACTTCTGCCGCTCCTCACTTTGATCTGCATAAAAACGGGGCTCTTGCTTTTTTTACTGCAAAATCCAGAAATCTGTATACGTGCAAAGCTCAGAATTTGGCAGAAAGTCTTTATACGTGAATTACATAATTTTTATCATGCTGGAGGATTTTACAGAGGAACACAGCAAGAGTTTCATGTCTTATTGGATAGCTTTCTCTTGAGGTGTATTGTCTCCCGGATTTTCATCTGAATGTGTATCTGATTTCTTTGCAGTTTCTCAGCACCCTCTTTGCCCCTTTAAATTTTGTGATGGAAAAAGTAGAAAGTATCCTGCCCTCCAGTCTGTGGCACCAGCTGACGAGGATCTGAGGGAGCACGCCTGCTGACTGACTGCCATGACATCTTCTGTGCCAACTTTTTGTTGACCACAAGAAAGCATGATAAAAAAGGGAAACAGTTCTAAGACTTAAAAAACTCTTCATGGATTGTCTGTTCTCATATAAAAACTGTTTTGTTGTACAAAATACATTGATGTTAGGTTCTATTATATTTTGCCTTCAGAAAAGAAAAACTTAAAAATAAACTTTTGTGTATTGCAGCATTGCTGTCTTTTGGCTGCTTCTTCAAAGCTCAGACTGTATTTTGTGTTCGTAAACGTGTGTGGTGTATGTGCTTCACCACAGCTAGGGCCCGGCTTTCCGTTCGGTTAATGGAAAAAACACTAACAACTTTGCCATCAAGCAGCGGTATCCCTGCCTTTTCTTACGGCGTTCAATTAGGGTGAAGACCTCACCGCTGCAGACAGTCTAGCCGAGGCTTCTAAACAGGTAAAGCTCTTGCTTGAAGCAACTTTAGGCTCTCCAGGCAGTTTGGATGACACATTGGGCTTCTGATTCCCATCCCTGCACGGAGGTCAGTTTTATCCTCATTTGAATTTTCAGAAAGTTCACATGCTTGACAGATTTTCTTCACACCACTGGTATTTCAAGTACCTTCAGAATTTCCATGCTTTGTTCTCTCTCTACAGAACAAAGCGTAAGTAATGGCAGAGAATTGAAGACAAATTTACCTGCAGTGAGTGATCACTGCATTCATGCTCTTAGGTATTTCTCGCTGAGTTTTTATTGCATTACTGGTATTTTTCAAGTACGAAAAAGCAGGTACTTTTTCCTATACAGGTTAAACATCAGCATTATAAATTGTTGCTTGAGACCAGAAGCTCATCAGCAAAACGGGTGTTAGTTCGTGCACAATTAACAGAGAGGCTGGTGTTTCGTCACCTCAGGAAATCTCATCCTCGTGCTGTGAGAGGTTTAGACAAAGTATTCATTTATAACTTAGCCACTGTAGATGGAAACTTCCCACAGACGCCTCTGGCCATGAACAAGGCCAGCTCTAAGATAAGAATTTGCGGCTCTAAGATGGAGAATTTGATCTGGAAGTTGAAGCAAGTAGTCCCGACTGTCAAGAATTGCAAGTGCATCCTTACAAATGCCTCAAGAAGGGTGGGTTGGGGTTTTTTTTTCTGCTCCTCTCCCAGATAAGGAAGCATAAACCCGATGCAGCCGATCAAAAATGCCCTTTTGCCAGTTCAACTTTGCTATTCTTCTCTAAGTGCTGAGTAGCTTGAGGGACTGTGATCACCAGCAGAGAAGTTTGTTTATCAAAGAAGAAAAGAGTGAGCAAAGACAAAACTCCTATTAGTGGAATTGGTGTAGAAGGAAAGTGTTTCTTAACAGCAGGAGATGCATTCCGTTATTTTTTGGCCTCTTGATCGCAGATCTGTTAATCCTAATTCGTAAATGTGTTTGCATGTCAGTGTATATCTAGCTACATACAGATGTCCACGTTTGTCAGCAANGGGGGGGTGGGGTGGGGTGGTAGCTTTTAAGTCCCAAATATTCACAGTTCCTGTTTTTTTCTTTAAAGACAACCTAATACAATTTGGATGCACACTATCTCTCTACACCGTAGCCTGCATAGAACAAGAAAGGAGAGCAGGCCAGGAGTGCCAGGTAAGCCAAGCAGGCCACCTTCCAGCCCTCCCAGCGCGTAGGTGCGCAGCTGCTCCAAGGCGAGACCCACACTCGGAGAGGCGAGTGCTGCACCTAGGGGAAGGCCGTTGTTTTCTCTGGTTGTTAACAGTTTGCTGCGATTTGGTGTGACCGCGGAATACGCAGGCTCCAATTTTTCAGCGGGATAGCATAGAAGTCCTTGCTCCAGNGGTCAGTTTTATCCTCATTTGAATTTTCAGAAAGTTCACATGCTTGACAGATTTTCTTCACACCACTGGTATTTCAAGTACCTTCAGAATTTCCATGCTTTGTTCTCTCTCTACAGAACAAAGCGTAAGTAATGGCAGAGAATTGAAGACAAATTTACCTGCAGTGAGTGATCACTGCATTCATGCTCTTAGGTATTTCTCGCTGAGTTTTTATTGCATTACTGGTATTTTTCAAGTACGAAAAAGCAGGTACTTTTTCCTATACAGGTTAAACATCAGCATTATAAATTGTTGCTTGAGACCAGAAGCTCATCAGCAAAACGGGTGTTAGTTCGTGCACAATTAACAGAGAGGCTGGTGTTTCGTCACCTCAGGAAATCTCATCCTCGTGCTGTGAGAGGTTTAGACAAAGTATTCATTTATAACTTAGCCACTGTAGATGGAAACTTCCCACAGACGCCTCTGGCCATGAACAAGGCCAGCTCTAAGATAAGAATTTGCGGCTCTAAGATGGAGAATTTGATCTGGAAGTTGAAGCAAGTAGTCCCGACTGTCAAGAATTGCAAGTGCATCCTTACAAATGCCTCAAGAAGGGTGGGTTGGGGTTTTTTTTTCTGCTCCTCTCCCAGATAAGGAAGCATAAACCCGATGCAGCCGATCAAAAATGCCCTTTTGCCAGTTCAACTTTGCTATTCTTCTCTAAGTGCTGAGTAGCTTGAGGGACTGTGATCACCAGCAGAGAAGTTTGTTTATCAAAGAAGAAAAGAGTGAGCAAAGACAAAACTCCTATTAGTGGAATTGGTGTAGAAGGAAAGTGTTTCTTAACAGCAGGAGATGCATTCCGTTATTTTTTGGCCTCTTGATCGCAGATCTGTTAATCCTAATTCGTAAATGTGTTTGCATGTCAGTGTATATCTAGCTACATACAGATGTCCACGTTTGTCAGCAACTACAGTAGTAGTTTGACCGACTGTTAGAAGAAGAGGTAATGTGAATGATGATCTGTGTGGAAATTACTGTCCGTAATAATCGGATAAAAAGGAACGCTTAACTCCTGGAAGAATCAGATCCTTCCCTTGAACTGTGGGGAACTTTTAGGAACTCAAAAATATCTCCGTGCAGTTCTATTTCTACTATTTCTAGTATCCATCTCCCTTATGAGCAGTAATGAGCCATGGATTTTATCTGGAAAATATCTCTTTAGCTTTAATTATAATTCTAGGCATCTGGGAGACTAGGCAAGTCAGACGAGGATTTTCTTTTTCATTGGGCCGAGTTTGTTGCCTTAGGCTTTTCTGCCTCTGACATGTTTCCTGTGAAGTCGGCATGGCTTAGATCAAAAGGCAAACACAGCCCGTGATTATAATGATGGAGAGCCTCTGGCTTAGTGCGGAGATGAGCCTGCTGGAAATCTGGTTCAGATAATAACAACTCATCCGAATCTT
>VZTL01061737.1:0-12698 GCA_013400535.1 Scopus umbretta | reverse complement strand
GTCTGTCGACGCGGGGGGGGGGGGAGAGCAGGGAAGAAACGTTTATTGCACAGGAGCTAAATCCTCAGGTTTATAATAACACTGGGTATCCATTAAAAATTAATTTTTTCTCCACTTTGCTTTCTCTGTCCATGTGTTCAAAGTTCCCTTAGAGTTTGATTCTTTCAGTTGTCATCCTCCTATCATTTTTTTCTCTACTGATTTATTCTAAAGAAAACAAACCTTGTAAATGATACTTGAACTTTTGAACTTGCAGAGTTTTAAATGCATTTAATAACAAGCAACAAGCTTTTGACTTAACGTTTATGCAACAGTGATAGGTGAAACCATTAGAAAATAGAAAGACAAGCAAATGCTTATTTAAACAAGCATAAGTGGTTGATTTGTTCATTTCTTCCCCATAGGCAGTTGTGTGTATTTGTATTGTTAATGTGAAATATTTTTTAAATCAAAGCTTAGCATTTCCAGGTCCATGGAAAACAATTGTCTCCACCTTTACTGATTAAATATATGAGAATAAGTAATTATAAAGCATGCTTCATAATTTGAAAGCTACATATTTCTTGTACTTTTCAGTGCTTGTAACTTTTTACAATACCTTCCTGAAATAAGAAAGAATGCAGGTAGGTTTTAGAGGATCAGGATCCTCTGAGTTTGGTGATCTTGGAGTTTCGTACAACTGTGGCTGTTCTCTGAATAATGTTAGTCATTGCTAGAGCAAGTAAATATTTGCCTTGTCTAATAGTATTTGATGACCAGTACATACAGTTTGAGATAAGTGTCAGAATCAGGGGTTTTTTTTGTGAACTACAGAAAGGTGTACACAGCAGTACAATTCCCACTATGCTAACAACTTTGAAAATTCACATCATATCTCTGTTCCCACATTAGGGTTGGCCCTCCAAGGAAAAAATTCAAAGTCCAAATTTATTCTTACTGTATATCTCTTACCTTTATTAGCATTATTCAAAAGCAAACATAAGCACCTACAGAAGAGTTTTCAGGATTGTACTATATGAGTTTTTCCTCCATGGTTGCACAGAAGTATATCAGCTTCCTTAAGATCTATGAATAAACATTCCTTTTTTCAGTGGAGGAGGGTCACAATTCCGTCATCAGTGATTCTTTGACAACAACAACAGCAACAAAGTATCATACTGCAACAGCCAAAGGAAGGGAGAGCAAAAGGGAAGCTACACAGATTCCCATCTCTTACAGGTAGCAGGGTTAGGTGTCTAGATGAGGGTTTTTCTGTGCCATAATGCAGACAAGTTCTAAATGATTTCTCAGTGACTGTGGATTTCCCTACCTGTAAATTTTGTAACAGCCCAGAGAACTCTTCCCAATGTATAACGCTTTATTTCACCTATTTCTTCATCTAAGAACAAGTTAGTATAATGTAGGAAATCCTCCGGGCAATTTCTTCCTAGAACTAACATTTATGTGATGTGCTTTCTTCCAATCACCAGTGCTATTTTTTCCAGCTTTCGTTGTTGCGCTCTTGAATAAAATTGCACTGCTTACGGTTTGATCATCCTGTAGCTGAGTAATAGAACTGTGCAGGTTACAAGGGTATCAATATTTTCTGCCGAGCTCCTGAGGGCTTTGTTTATCCCAAATGCTGCTACATCTCTCTTGGTGTAGCTGAAGAGAAAGAGAACCACTCAGAGTACCTGGCAGCCACTTTTGTCTGCAGCAGCCTCTAGGCTTTGTTAAGATTTACATTACAGGAGGCTGCGCAGAACATTACACGACTTCATGCTCTTCTAGACCAGGGATTAGCACCCAGCACATTTCCCTTTAACTCGTCTGGCTGATCCAGCCGCACCCGCTCCCACAGATGCAGGCATATGAACCCCTAACAATCTTGAGAAGGCTGCCAAAAACTAAGGGGTACCTAAAAGGTTGGTGTCAGTAAATTTTTTCTTAAGAGCAGATAAGATTTCAGAAGCAGGATTCATTTCTGAGCTGGTTATAAAATAAATAGCCATTAGCGGTGAAAATTCTGCCCTCAGCTAAACAAAGTGGATGTTTTGCTAAGGATAGGTTTGAGATTTTAAAAAATCTGGTGTGATGTAAAAATACTTAGAACTCAAACATCTGATTGTCTGACATGCCCTGAAAAAGCTGTGCTCACGTGCAGTCAGGAAAAGTTTTAAATCACTCCTTTTTCTTAAATGAGGTGGTAGTTATGTTTGACAGTCAGAAGTAATTTTCAGGGAATATCTTGTAACAAAATCATAAAACACCTACAGATACTTCCCTCTTTCTTCTCCTTGCACATTGTTATTCTTCAAGAGCAAAGCCGCACGAAACCATATACTGCTGTTTTCTGCTGATTATGCTTCCTTAAGAGAGAACATCATCAAGTCAGGAGGCTATTGATTAAAAAGACCAAGGAACAGTGCTCTGTAGCAACCAGTAAGAGAGGGCATATTGTGGTTTTGGGTAGAGGTAAGAACCTGGAGAACAGCTACAGCAAAAGGAACTTTTTGATGTTTCACAACTTCATATTTTATTATGTACTTTACATGAAAATAGTTGGTTGAATAAAAAAGGTAATGAGTATAGAAGTGGGGCAGATCATGCTTTAGAAACAACATGAGCAAAAATGAATTGATGTAGGTGCAATGAGGGAAGTAACTTCAGTTTTGCTATTTTTAAAAGTGGGTTTTTTTGGATGGCTCACAGTGGCTTTTTGGGTATTGTTGATATGGAGAGAGAACTTCAAGGCAGAATACCCAATATCAATAATATTTTAGTTTTACTCCTAAATTATGTATGCACTTCTTAACTCTTTCTACCTAAGAACATGTTCTTACATATTATGAGCGAGAGCAGTGGTAGCATTGGAAATCCTGCTGTCGTTCACTCAAGAAGTACTGAAAAAATGAGAAATCTGCTTTTTTATTGGCCTTCATAGAGCATGGTCATTTTAACCTGTGAAAAATGGGTACAGGATTTTTATTTGATAGTGGTTTATATCCACTTTTCTTAGAAGTAAATAGCTATGTAGGATACAGAGATTCGAAGAGAAACAGATCCCAGATGTTACGCATATTTCAAAATTGGGAGACTAAAACAAACTCAATTTTGCACTAACAGTCATGTGTGGCTTTCTCTTTAGGGTGGGTGGTTTAGTTCCTGTTTGTTTTGTTATTTTACACAGTGATAAAGTTTCACTCCAGCTGACTTGTTTATTTTCTTTGGCACTCTGTGTACTTTGTGCATGTCATTGCTCAGTAACTCACAGTAGCTGCACTCCTTAAAAGGAATGGACTCAGAAAAACTTTCTTGCTGGCCCAAACAAGTTTGACAGGTTTAATGACCCGAAATACTGGTGCAGTGAAAAATATCTCAGATTCATCCACCTTCCAAGTACACATCATTTAATATACTCTTACCCTTCAACAGAAATGCCTGCATTAAAGGATACCAATTAAAGTAGCACTTAGAAAGTGAACAATTAATTGGATAAAAATCACAAACCAGTCTAATTCTCAAAAGGCAAAATTGGTCCTTGCAGTAGGAATGCTTTGGAAACAACCAGCAGCAGCTCAGGTTTCTTCCTAATAGATGACTGAGGCTTATCATAGCCAAATTTTGTTAATTTAATTACAGAGTAGGCTTATCTCATCTTTGCAATGTGACGTTATCCACTATCCTAACACTGCAAACAAGCAAAAAATGATGAGAGTAAAATAAAACTGCTGGTGTACCTTATCTCAGGAAAGAAATGATAAAGACGTAAAGGAAGATGAGCAAATGAGGAAGCAAAGAAATTTTCAGATTATCATTCTCATAAGAGGAAGGGTAAGAGAAAGACTCCTCTCTTAAATCCTAATGTTTGGACCACATAGGAAATTTTTCCTGAGTAACTCCACATGTGTGTGCTGCTGTTAAGATTTACTAATGTGTTTTGTAAAGGCTTATGGGGCGCAGGAATAAAGGAACTAATGCACATTTAATTACAAGCCTGCAATCCTGTTGTATAAGCAAAGATATCCCACATTTTTGCTATTAAAACCACTAATTAGAATTAATGTTACATAAATGTTTCAGTATCTATGGAGGAATTAAGCCCACTGTCTCTCACCGTTGCAGCAATGAGTCCTAACAGCAGTCTTCAAATTCTGTCAGGTTCAAGTATTTTATGGTGCCGATAAAAACACGTTAAATAACTGCAAGTTCAAAGAGGGACCTAGAAACATATTAGATTAAAAGATGTTTTGGCAAAAATACGTTTCTGTTCCTGGCAAATACAATAAAGTTTTGTGTTTTTATATTATCTTCTATTGCATAGTCTAAGCTTCAGTAAAATTAATGCATTACCTCCCACAAAAGCCTGTTTGGATGGACTCTTTTTACGCCCTGTGCTTCACCACCCCTATCTGGAAGACAGGAGAGCAATGAATCCATTTCCACTGGATCACACCACAACTATGGCAGAGCTCGAACAGGAAGCCTGATTATATCACTTCTCATCCTGTTCTTTAGTTTATCATAAAGTATTCAGTAACATTCAGGCAAATGTTTCTGAAAATTTATCAGGGTGTTTACTTGTGCTGACTGATGGCAGTGTTTAATTAATTAAACTACAGCTGATAGTAGCACAGCAGCAGCACTGTTCCAGTCTTCTGGTATTTCTCTTGGAGTTCCTGATTTATTCAAATTTCACATCAAACAGAACAAGACCTCCTCAGAATGTTGGCTGCAAGTTATCTGGGCCTGTTTTAATTCCTGCTCAGTATTATTCACAATTATCCCTAACTACTAATGGATTAGAAAGTATTTAATCACACTCACGTGACAGCACCTCACTACATTCCCTTCAGACATATACCAGATATCAGCATCTGGTATGCCTGCTTCATGATTTCTTCATCCTCATGTTTTACCATTTGGGTAAAACCACGTAGGACCTATAACATTGCTAGTATATTCTAATGTATGTACTTTAAAATATCTGCCTTTTTCATGTCGCCTTGTCCTTATGAGCCATTGCTATTTAAACTTTCCTTTAACATTTTCTGTACTCCCTACCTTTGAATTCCTGTGATTTACAACGAGCTTTTAGATTTTTTCTGTATGTCGCATTTCCTTTCCCTTCTCTATGCTACTAATTCAAAATGAACTTTTAGCCAAATCTGTCTTGTTACTGATTCTTTTTTTCTTGATCTAAAAAATGTCTTTAAAAATACAGTTTTTCTTTGCAGTACTCTGTGCTGATTTTTTTTCCATATACCTTACTCATAATTTTCCCTAGCTTTGAAGAATTGGCACTTTTGAAGTATCAAGTACATAGATTACTTCCAGGAACTCTCCTCTCTTGCCCATAATAAATGCAGAGAACTGGGGTTGTTTAGTCTGGAGGAGAGGAGGCTGAGGGGAGACCTTATCGCTCTCTACAACTTCCTGAAAGGAGGCTGTAGCGAGGTGGGTGTTGGTTTCTTCTCCCAAGTAGCTAGCGATGGGATGAGAGGAAATGGCCTCAAGTTGTGCCAGTGGAGGTTTACATTAGATATTAGGAAAAAATTATTCACCAAAAGGGTCGTCAAGCATTGGAACAGGCTGCCCAGGGAAGTGGTTGAGTTGCCATCCCTGAGGGTATTTAAAAATCATGTAGATGTGGTGTTTAGGGATGTGGTTTAGTGGTGGACTTGATAGTGTTAGGTTAAGGTCGGACTTGATGATCTTAAAGATCCTTTCCAACCTAAATGATTCTATGATTCTAATCAGCTTTTTTTACAGGTTTCCTTGCAGTAACTGGCTTCTGGTCTGATAAAAAATCATCTTCATCATAATTCAGTTTTTAAAAAGGCTACTTTAGATGGTGTGCAAAGATTTTGCATTTTAAAAGTTCCTGCATGTATTTTTAGAAAAAAATATTATGGTTTCTTGCTGGCTAGGTTCATATTCCCCAGAACACAATCTTCTAACACACTACCGCCAGGAGATTTAGGAGCAATTATTTGTATTCTCGTTCAGTTCAATGATTTATAACATACTTCCTCCCTTCCTTTCTAATTCTGCCAGCTTTGGGGTTTTTTTAGTTAATGCATTGGTTNCCCCTGTACTCAGCACTGGTGAGGCTGCACCTCAAATACTGTATTCAGTTTTGGGCCCCTCACCACAAGAAGGACATCAAGGTGCTGGAGCGTGTCCAGAGAAGGGCAACAAAGCTGGTGAAGGGCCTGGAGAAGAAGGCTTATGAGGAGTGGCGGGAGGAACTGAGGTTGTTTAGTTTGGAGAAGAGGAGGCTGAGGGGAGACCTTATTGCTCTTTACAACTCCCTGAAAGGAGGCTGTAGTGAGGAGGGTGTTGGTCTCTTTGCCCAAGCAGCCAGCGATAGGACGAGGGGTAATGGCCTTAGGTTGCACCAGGGGAGGTTTGGATTGGATATTAGGAAAAATTTCTTCGCTGAAAGAGTGGTGAGGCATTGGAACTGGCTGCCCAGGGAGGCAGTGGAGTCCCCATCCCTGGAGTTGTTCAAAAAACATGTGGATGTGACACTCCAGGACATGGTTTAGTAGACATGGTGTTTTGGGTTGATGATTGGACTAGATGATCTCAGAGGTCTTTTCCAACCTTAATGATTCTATGATTCTATGATTCTAAGATGAAAGGAAAAAGCCTAGAGCTTACAATACGATTCAACAGCTGTAAACAGATTTTATCAAAAATGAATGCTACCTTTTATGAATATATATCCTTTAAAAGACCATTGATGCATTTAAGATCAAACATTCAATATATGAAGTTCTGAAAAACAGGCAGTGGAAGCAGAGCAGATAATTGCCTACCCATTTTAATTATCACAAGACTGAGAAACATTAATGAAGACAGGCTTTTGGATTCCTTCAGTTGAAACAACTAAAAAACCCAAATAATCCAGGAATTTAGTAACAAAGTTTCCAAAAATATTTGAAATAAATATTCAATAGGAATTAGATATGATACATGAAAGAAAGGTTGACTTAAAAAGTTAAAATAGACATATAAAAGTGATTGAAATACGCATTGATTATTTTGTACCATGGAAAACATTAGAGCTGCTGATAACGTCAGCAGCAATGCCAAGTCCTGTCCATGCTGGTTTATTTCAGGAGAAAAAAGGCTAATTTACATCAGTTTAAAAAAAATGTATTCAGCTGGTAGGGAACTGGATTATCAAAAACAGGAGCCAAAGCTGGAGAAACATCTGTGCTATCAGACTGAGTGATGACCTGTAAAGAAACAGCAATGCCAAGTGATTCCAAGTTCCACCCATAACATTTTGAAATAGCTAAATATTATGGCTAATAAGATCAGTAATGAAATAAATATGTCAAATTTAAATTGCTTTCCCTCAAATGTAAATCAGATTTCAAATACATCTATTTGTGACCAGCAAATGTTTCATAAAATAGTAGAATAATATGCACAGTGGCCTTGGCTCTTCCCTCACATTTTTTTTTACCCTGATGATACAAAAGCCCATGTTACAAATCACCATTTTGACTGGGAAGAGACTCAAAGAACATCTGGCAGTTACCAGAGTACTCCTTTGAGGTTCTCAGGCCAATTATAGACAAGTATTTTTGATAGTGTTATATATATTTATATGTATTGTGGGAAACAACTCTTTCTGTGCATAGAATTATACAAAGACACGTTATAAACAAAACATAATACATTTAAAGAAATGTATAATCAAAATTAGGAGAACATGCTAGTGTCTCCTTAATGCCTTTGTGCTACTCAGCATGAATGTCCATTAAGACAGAAGCATTTTCTGTATTACAAAAAAATTGTTCATTACATGTCATAATGTGAACTGCACACTTGTGGCAAGACAGTCTCACGTCTAGCCATGAGAATGTGCTGCCTGTTTTGCCTGTGTCTCCACCTAAGAGATCAAAGCCACTGCTCGGTAGACTTTATTCTCTTCAAGTTCCAACTAGTGAACTCCACGGCCCAGTTTGTAGGTTTGCTACCATGAATATCATTAATGCAATTCTGGTCCTATCCTGGGTGTGACTAAAAGGGACCAGAATGGGGAAGACTAATTTTAATGCAGAAGCATGGAGGAAAGCATGGAGGAAAGAGGCCTTTCTCCTATAATACTGTATGTAAAATATTTGAACCATGTCATTTCAGAATTATTGCTACTGTTTTGTTTCTCTTGTGTTGATCTACCACTTCTAAAGTTACACCTATTTCTACTAATCAATTATCACAGAATCGTAGAATTGTAGAATCACAGAATGGCTTGGGTTGGAAGGGACCTTAAAGATCATCCAGTTCCAGCTCTGCTGCTTTGGGCAGGTACACCTTCCACTAGACCAGGTTACTTGAAGCCCCATCCAACCTGGCCTTGAACACTTCCAGGGGTGAGGCATCCACAACTTCTCTAAGCAACCTGTTCCAGTGTCTCACCACCCTTACAGTAAAGAATTTCTTCCTAATATCTAATCTAAATCTACCCTCTTTCAGTTTAAAACTGTTACCCCTCATCCTATCACTACACTCCCTGATAAAAAGTCCCTCTCTATCTTTCCTGTAGGCCCCCTTTAAGTACTGGAAGGCCACTAAAAGGTCTCCCCGGAGCCCTCTCTCCAGGCTAAACAACCCCAACTCTCTCATCCTGTCCTCATAGGGGAAGTGTTCCATTCCTCTGATCATCTTCATGGCCCTTCTCTGGGCCCACTCCAATACGTCCATGTCTTTCTTATGCTGAGGGCCCCAGAGCTAGACACAGTAGTCCAGGTGTGGTCTCATGAGAGCAGAGTAGAGGGGGAGAATCACCTCCCTCAACCTGCTGGCCACGTTTCTTCTGATGAAGCTCAGGATGCAATTGGCTTTCTGAAATTATTTATACTGTAAACTAAAGAGAACTTTTAAAAATTACAGACTTGCATCTAAAAGTGATTTTTTTCTATTCCTTGGAAGGCAAGTATTAAGTTGAGCCATAATCTAGTCTGTCACTTTTTCTATTCAGAATTGTAGGCTTTCAGTTTCTGGAAATTTTTTATTCCAGTAATCCTTTCACTATCTCTGTCCAACAGCAATTTAAAAATTGATAAAATCAACAAATCAAACCATTGTGAATGCAGTTTATGGCATTCTCCCAGGGTCTGCATCCATGCTCTTGACTCATTCTAATTCTGCAACCACTGCTTTCCGCTAGTCTCAGTAGGCAAAATATATTGACATGGTGGCATTCAGAAACTCAAGATTTATTTTCAAAGGGTTGGAAGAATTGAGACGGACAAATAATCAGAAGACATGCCCAGGTCTGAGAGAGGACTCATTAGTGGTGAAGGAACAGGTCAGAATGGGACACAGATGTATGAAAAGTCTGAAGTGGTAAAGCATCTTATCACAGTATTTATTACAAAGTCTTGGGGTATAAGTCAATTTGGCATGTCAGCGCTAGAACAGGAGACCGCTAGCACTCTGCCTATATTTTACAGAATGAACTTTCCTGTGGGACTCACTTATTCGCATACCTCTTTCCCTTATCATTCTCTGACACATTTCCTTGTGAGTGTGACTTTTCAAGTACTGCAGATAAATTAAATGCACTTGTGACATGAGGTACTTTACTGAATAAAGACCTGTGTTACGGTTCCAGGTCCTGATTAATCACAGGCGAGAAACCTTTCTCATATTAACTTGTAGAATTCACTTGCATTTCACACAAATAGTGATGTTAGAGCAAAAAACTTGACCCTACTTTTCCTTATGCCTTCTGCTTGCAAACTTTAAACATTCATTTAAAAGCTCTGAATCCAAGTAGAAATGGGTACTGCATAAACCTGAAACATACACAGTTTTATTGTGCTAAGCTATCTAAAATGTAAAAGATTAGTTCAGTGGCCCACATCTGGGGAGGCAATGAAACGATAGTTTGTCTTGTGTTGTCCACAAATTTACTAACACATGGGTAGAGAAATTTTGGTTGAAGCAATACCTACAGGCCAGGCATACTACCCTCATTTGCCATCTGGTTTATACAAAGGATGGTACACGTCATATATCGATGGAGAGAAGGCTGAATATGCGTGTATGTTCTTCATAACCTGAATATCTCTGATTACTGGCAAAGTGCCATTTATTTTTGTAGAGTAGTCAAACATACAGTGACATTCAGGAACTCCAAGAAATCACCTCTCTCAGGTTGATAATAACCTGAATATAGGTTTTCAGTGTACCTCAGACTGGATGTCAACCATAGACTCCTTTGTCACATGCAATAGACAGAACCTCCCCAGCGCTGCAGCACCTGGTATATATGAAAGCAGTATTAGGGGAGGTGATGCACAGGTGTTCAAAATTAAGATATTCTTTAGCAGGGTTACTGATGTACTCACCTGAAGCTCTGTAGAGTGTATACTCTAATTACTGTCATAAAACCACTAATGGTCTGGTTATTGTGATACCAAGTTGGGGAGTATCTTTAAAAGTTTAGCGAGCTGAGACGAATAGCCATAGAGACTATCTGATGGTCTTAGCCATATGCAAGACATAAAAAAAAATGCACTGGAATTGTAACCTTTCGATGTGTGATTATTCATGGAGTGCAAGGCTTACAGGGGGAGCAAAAAGAGAAATCCACTGAAAAATGTGGTCTTCAAGAAAGAAACAGTGTTATACAACTCAGAATACCACTTTTCTGGCTGCCAGATATGCCTTAGTTAGTTAATTGCTCTTCCAAGGTCAATAAATGCCCTAAGGTCACTGCAGTTGAGACCTCTGGAAGGGATGGTAACTAAGAAATACACTAAGTTGAAAAATAAGTCCGTTTGCCCAGGCTGGTCTGCCTAGCAGAGCACTGTTTCAGGAGCTGAGGCACCCCTCACTGGGCAAAGCGAATACAGCGACTCATCAAGCTGCAAGGTACAGAGGCTGAAACGCACGGTCTTTCGGAGTCAAAAGGCAGCAGTTCAGAATCATCAAGAGTATTAACTTAGGAGCAGCTGGTAAAGTAATGGTTTGCATGGCATTCACTAGATTGTTTTTGCCACGTGTCAGAACAGTGGAATGTAGGCTGAATTTTATACCTCTGAGACCACAAAGATTCAGGCTTTGGCATCTAATGGTGTGTGGCGATTCTAACGAGGAAGTGGTGTGCACCATGACACCAAGGAGGCTTTTTTACTGGTTGCCGATTAGCTAAAGCTGCCTTCAGCATTTCTGCCCTTCCAGAACTCAGTGGAGAATTACACAGTGCTACTGAGAACAGAAAAAAGTGTTTCAGAAGATAGGAAGTTATAGCCGGTTAGTTAGTTAGCCAGTCAATCAGATCCTTTCATAGGCAGACTGCACAGGGACACTGCACCGCTACACCCGCTGTGCAGGTAAGATACTCCTGCAGCCTATGCAGCCTCAACATGGGACCACATAAGGAAGTAATAGGTTTTAGGAACTGAGGAAATAGAGAATTGTCTTAAATTAATGACTTTTAAACAGAGACAATCTCTAAGGGAGTACTTAATCAATCGTTTTCAGAAGACTCAAGCGGACATCAAAAAAGCATGCGAGGGTGACTGCACAGGACAGGTTCTCTGACATGAATGATGCTCTAGATCTATTAAAATGTATTGAGTTTTTATATTATGCCCTTATAGCAATATATTAAATAGGTATGTTCTTTTTAAATAGCAAATTTGATCAAAATACATATTGCTAAGTTTACCAAAAAGTTCCTATCTTGAGCTATTTATGAGAAATAGGTGCTTCATTAACTCCTACAACTTTAGCATGCTTGGTGGTTTATATAATTAATTTTTCTGCTGGGAAAACCTCCTCCATATTTCCGACATGATTTTCCATCATCCTGGTAGCTGACCACTTTCAGTTTTGTTTGGAGAAGTGACGACATATCATTCACTAGCAACCTACTGGTGAAATTTTAAAATTACTCAACATTTAATTTGTGTTCACTGAGCACAGGGAAAATTTGTGGAAAAAAGTGCCAGAGATGAGGGAAAGAACTGAAATAACCTCCATAACAGCATGTTTCCTTTACTTTTCATAGGCATTCAGTTGTTGTGATACTTCAATTTTTATATTTTGTAGTAAATGCTGATAAATATAGGTTAAGTTGCTTAAAAAAATGATTGACCAACTAGTTCCAAATTAATTCAGTATAGTTCTAAAAAATTAAAAGCTAAAAATCAATACATGTATTAACACCAAAGACATTGAGAGGGACCCAAACCTTTAATCTTGTTTTGCAGTGGATTTAGCAGAANTGAAACTTTTAAAATTCCAAATGAGGCTTAAATGATGAAATGTACAAATAGATTTGGGAAATATACATGTTCTGACCATTTCATGTTTTCAGACATTCACAAGGTACTTCTGGTCTCTTGACCACACATCCAGAATTTTCTCATCATCATTGTAGTCTGTGAAAACCTAATACCCTTCAGCCACTAGAGATATCAAGAAACTCAGGCTCCTGTAGAAAACACCTTTAAAATAAACTTCAGTTTAATTTAAAGGATAAAAAAAAGAGTAAAACACAACATGACTTCTAGTTTTCATTAAAATCTATGAAATTACAATGGTTTTACAATAACTTTCTGGAGATTCTTTAAGTAGGTAAGCATTACCTGTAAGACTATGGTGCTCTCAGACACCATAAAATGTCCAGTATGCTTGCTATGCCAGTAGACATGTATATGTACATATAGACAAATATACTTCAA